>ML986767.1:0-96882 GCA_010094045.1 Lojkania enalia
AAGTTCGAATCCCTCAGTTCCTCACACTTACAACCTAATAGGCCTCTCCACCCCCCTCCTCGTCCACGCCCTCGCCGTCTCCATAAACATGTCCGCCGAAACCGCCACGACCTTTGCCGGAATCGGGCTCTCCGCCTCGCGGGACCCGGCCTCGGGCACCTTCGACCTCGACGACCTGAACCGGCACAACATCGTCGAGCACGACGCCTCGCTCTCGCGCCGGGACTTCGCCCTCAACGGCGCTTCCCAGGCCTTCAGCGCCGAAATATTTGCCGAGACGCTCGCGCACTTAGGTGATGCTGAGGATATTACGATCCCTGCTGCGGCCGCCGCGCGCTATGGGAGGGTCGAGACGGAGAGGAAGAGGAACGAGAATTTCACGTATGGCGCAAGGCAGCAGTTCGCCAGTTACCTCGAGTCGGCGCTGTATTATCAGGCGCTGCGGGACGCGCGGACGGGCAAGACGCCCGTCGACTTCTTCAAAGTGCTGTTTGGTACGTCAAAGGTTTCCCACGCCATGTTAATCGATTGGTAGTCGTGGATATTTGCTGATGCTGATGTGCTGCAGAGCAAGAACGGTTGCCGTATAAGGAGGGATGGCGCGTGCCCAATGCAACGATTGATGCCTTTTCGTTGAGCCAGGATATCTTGTCTCTGGCGTTAGCGACGCCAGAGAAGAATGATTTTTTCAATGAGACCGGACCCGCTGAGGCCTTTGATGGAGCCCATGGCAGGTTGAGATGAGTGATGTAGACTCTAGTTTCGCGATTGACCGGATATTGACAGAGAGTAATGATTAAGACTTGGGGTTCTAGTACAAGGATTTGGACGGGAAGGTCGCTGGAGACCACTTCGATGGACGAGAATAGCATACCCTGATGCTATTAATATAAGAATTATGGGCTTTCCAAAATGTAAAGTACTCTCGTCTCGGTACATGCAAGAGATATGTGTGTACCTTATTAATCATTAATCCTTCGATGTCGACATGAGCACCGAGAACTTCCTCATAAACGGTATCACAAAATACAAGGTAAAAGCTCCTCCCATGCATTAAGATATTGTATCAGGCCAGCCAGAATGAACGCCCACTGTACTAAACTCAAAACCATCGTCTTGATTCTAGCTTCTCCCACCACCTCAACTTTTCGCCTTCTTCTCTGGGCCCTAGAAATTCTAGCACCTGATCTCTTGCACCAATTCGAATGTCCAAGTCAAATATGTCATTCGCTTGCTGCTGTTGTTGGCCAAGGCAGAAACTTGCTCTGACCCGGACACCACCCTTCCGCTGTTTCGCCACACTGCTAATAAACGGGCCTATATCGGCTGCGACTCGGTACGCGAGTTTGCTGGGCGAGAACTCGGTCTTTAAGATGGCGGCCCAGCGATTGAATTGCTGAGGGCGGGCAGCGGGATTCGGGCCTTGGGGCATTGTACCAGGCGCGACGACAGGAAGGGGTGTTGGGGATGCGGGCGGTGTGACGACGACGAGAGCGGTCGATGAAGGTGAGCGGGTATCTAGCCATGACTGAATTATTTCTGTGTCTCGTCGCTCACCTTCAAAGGTTGTGATGAGCCAGAAAGATATAACG
The DNA here is from genome assembly GCA_010094045.1 of Lojkania enalia. Taxonomy (NCBI): domain Eukaryota; kingdom Fungi; phylum Ascomycota; class Dothideomycetes; order Pleosporales; genus Lojkania; species Lojkania enalia. The sequence continues at coordinate 1,593 of ML986767.1, forward strand.
AGCTGTTGTAGATTATGGAAGTTCCGAAGCGGAAAGAGAAGCGGGCCCGTGATGGGTGTCCAGTGCGAGAGTATGGGGCTACCAAGGTAACCGCAAAGTTTCAATTCGGTTACCGTAGAAGCATGATGTGACGCAATCGTGTGAAGGAAGGGTGGGCTGGGGGGCCACCCGTATGACGGCTCGAACACGAAGTCATCCGGCACTTCGGCGGGTAGAGCGTACGAAGAGCGTATCGCGTCAAAGTCCTCCTCCTCTAGATTATTATCTGTTTGAGCTTCTGACTCATCAAGTGATGCCAAAGCCTCACCTTTGTGACCCCACGTATTACCGACAGTAAAAGACACGCCAATGAGAACAATCTTCTCGAGTGGACAGAAGTGAAGTGCTCTCAGGATCTCCCTTTTTTCGTCTCGTGGGATGCCACCTTCCAACTTGATTTGTCTTATCTTCGTCATATGAGGTGCGAATTCGCTAATGAACTTTCGCCTTCTGGCCCTTGCCTCTTGTTCTATTATATCGGTGCTCTCGTCGGTAACCGACTCACCATCTCCTTCGTAGTAGGTATCGATGCGGAGATCCACTAGGGCCGTTCCGAGATCAGAGACGAGTTTCCGTGCGCGGAGCACTATGTCGGGAGAAGGCTTTGCGTGGGAATAGAATCGATCCAGGGGCCAGGCCAAACATTGAATTCGAGGATGGTTCTCTAGGAACTCTAAAAACTTGGATTCAAGAAGATAGACCCCATTCGGTAATTTGGTGTGATATTCTACGGCGTTGCGCATCTGAAATGCACGCAAGTGCGGAAACCGCAATCCAGCCAGCATATCTAATAAACCAAGCGCGCGGTTGTTGGAAGCTTCGTCTTCGGTAGTCCTCCACAATATCCAGTCTAAATTTAGCTTTGTAAGTGTCGACGCCGAGGGGATTACCAGATGGAGGATTGAGCTCAAGGGCTCTGTTTTGGCTTCTGCGATTTCGCCGACTCCCAAAGTGTCATGTGCGAAGCGGTTCACCTCTGGGAGACGCTCCCAAATGGCAGCATCGAACTCGCTAGCTTTAGTAGATAGATACTCAAAGGTATATTGGGTCACAGACGGCGGATACATGTTTGACTCAATAGTCGTATAATGGAAGCCACCGACGCCGTTGTGAAGCGGCACAGACCACCCGCCGCGAGAGAGTCTGAAGGCGGGATAGGTATTGAACTCATCATCAATTCTGATTCGACGTAGGCGAAGGCTCTCCAAGCCGGTACAATCGGGAAGTCGCACGCCTCTCACGGAGCAACTCTCTAGCCAGAGCCTACGGATGGGCACATGGCGGGGCCGACTAGGGCTAAACAAGCCTTCTAGCAGCAGTCTTGTAATATGCCAGTGGCCGAAGACTATCCTCAGCGTATGTACGTTAACCAGGTTGCGGATCACGTGCAGTAAAAGATGGTGTAGGCGGACATCCTGCGACAGATGTTGGCCGTTGAAGAAGAGTCTGGGCAGACCCCTGAAGATGTTCGGCGTCGGTAGATGGCAGCGGTGGGTCACGACCTGGACTTTCGAGGCAAGGAATGGGTTCCTGTATCCGTCGTCAGCCTCACTTGCAATCTAGACGACAAGCTTGAGGGGGACAGACTTAGCCAAAATGTACAACTTCTGTATTATGGGTGTATCATCGTGGTCGTCGGGCTCTCCCTCACCCCTATCCCCAAACATCCGGCAGCCCGAGTTCTTCGCATGGAGCTTGAATGTGTCGACAAGGCAAATGTCCCGCCAGAGAAGGGTGACGGAATGAGTGTAGGTCGACCGGGAGACGAGCGCGAGGCTCTTGAGGTCGGAGGTGGGCAAGAAGGACGCTATAAGCTGGACAAGCTCGTCGGGCAGTAGCTCGAGCTACAAACGACATCAATTTTCATGTATATTGCATATTGCGCTCCCCCGGCCGGGACACGTACCAGTGACAGAGACAGCGGGGTGGCATTATCGCGCGATGGTGAGCTGCCGGCAGCCTGCGTCATGCTGGGGCACTGCGGGACATGAAGGGGGCATGGAAATTAGCAAGAGAGCATCACGCGTGGGGCGACAGGCCAAATAATGAGGTGGACGGAAGTACGAGTCCGTACGGCGAGCGCGAAGGTCAGTGTACATAAGTAGGTAAGTTTAAGTGTCTTGGGTAGGATCGCGAGACGCGCCGCCCGCCGGATCTTCCCCGCGCCCATTACATGCGCCTAGCTGCCTAGGCATCGCCGTCCATCACCATCCCCGCCTTCCGCGCTCCCTCCAACACGAACCGGCCGTCTCGAGCCTGGGACGACTTCCACTCCATCGCGGCTCTTGTCCGCTTCATCTATCTCCATTCGAGCGCCAGCCGCGAGACATTCCAATGCTGGGCTTTACATCTTCGAACCCATACTGTCTATACAAGCCTTGCCCATGGAGCGATGCCACCAGGCTCACGTACGCGTGCGGTGCATGCTCGTCAATGTACTCCACCAACATCTTCATGATGCTCTTCCCTATGCCCTTTTTCCGATGATCCGGGTGCACTGCAATGTCTGTGAGCAGGAGGAACAGTGAACCGTCGCCCGAGAGCCGGCCCATGCCTATCGGAGCTTGGTCTGGATTCGGTGTTGTGTCGTCGAGCATTTGGTTGCGCTCAAAGACCAGAAAACAGGCTACCGAGTTGGCAAGGGCTTTAGCCACAGCCTCCAAGGCTGGAGGAGTGAGGCCGGCAAGCCTGCGAAGATCGTGGTATTGCTGAGGGGTGGGTAACCGCTGCAGGATAGTGTATTCGGGCGAGGCCATGGTGGGGGCGAGACGGCAGGTTTAAGAGACCTGGTAGAATGGCAGAGGCTTTGATAGGCGAGATCGCTGAGGCTTAGTTCTTGTGCGCTGTAAGTGCTTGAAGAGCTTCTTCGTACCAAATGGTCATTGAAGAAGCCTAGTATTTGTTATTTTGCAAGAGCATAGCGCGGAGTAGACGCTGCACTAAGTCGGAATGCGCTCGGTGCAACCATACCGAGTTTGGCTACTTACAATTCCGAATTTCCAGCTACATAAAAGATATGTTGGCTCTTAGCAAACTTCGGAATAATACGAGTACCCTAGATATTTCTTGTCACAACATGGGACGGGAAGTGAATGCGGCATCTGTCTAGTCTTTCCGATCATGGTCTTGTGGGCTCTACTAGTCTCCAACATGATCTGGCCCGGCCTGCAGCACGAGTCACATTTGACTCAGTACCACAACCTGGCCAGGCACGAGCATGATCGCATGGACAGCACCCTACCGACTATCACGATGAACCAAGCGCATCACTGTAAGCACATATTTAGATGCAATTTCTTTGCCCACAGATTCGGAAGGCACCCTGCGGTCTCCGGCGTGCACAAACTGACTGGAGGCTTGCCAAACGTACCTGCTACGTCTATCACACACATTTCCCACAGCAACTCTGGCTTCATTCACAGCACCGCAAGGTTCTATTCTACATAAACTTGTATTCGAGATAATTGATAATCAAACCTTCTCCTTACCAAAATGACTAATCAAGACATACATGGCTATGCGCCTCCCACGCCCCAAGACATTGAGTATCGGATTCGCCTATGCTGGCGCATTTTGGGCCATATCGCTGCCGTCATTACTGCTCCGTATCGACGAACGTTCAAGCTTTACACTTGGAAACCCCTGAGGGAGATACGAGCGGCCGTTGGAGATCGCAGACTTCTGATCGCCAAAATCAAGGGCTTCAAGGCGGACAAATACGAAGAGCTACAATCAGTCCAAGTTGCTGTAGGTACCGAAGCTGATAGTATGGTTTCTCGGATTCCCCATTTGAACAGACCACCTTTTTACCATACAAGCTTTAAGCAATTAACTGTCTCACGGGAACTAACAACAAAACAGTCATCCTTCTGCACTGGAGCAACTCTGGCGACCATAACCTGGGAATGTAGAACCGAACCTCCATGGCCAGTTTATGCATTATGGTATGGCTCGCTTGTTTCTGGAATATTTGCTGTTATCACCTCCATCCAGGTGAAGTCGATGCTCGACGATCTACCCGACACAGAGCAGCTTAACGCGAACCTCTCGGAATCTGAACTTCAACGCACTCAACGCGCTATCTTGCGATATAGGAAGAGGCCAGGCCCAAGCCACTGGATTATGCTGTTCATCTGGCAGTTTCCAAGCATGACGATGAGCTATGCATGGAGTACATTTCTTGCAGGGTTGACTCTGTACATATGCACGCCGTTCATACACAAGGAACCTTGGAGTGACCGTCACAGGGCAAGTCGCCGCTTCGTTTCGCTCTTGGACTCTATACTGACTATCTCGTAGATTGCGATTGCGTACCTTGTTATCGGAGGTATTGGATTCTTGACGTATGTTTCGTCATCGGCCTTCGTCTACACGAGCGAAAAGGATTACGAGCGTTCAATAAACAACTCAAAAGCCAACACAGTCGATGAAGAAGCTGGTATGTCTTCGGTCAACGTCAGGCGGGACTCGAGCAGGAGACTACAGGGCTCGAGTTCGACGGCCGCGGATCCAATTCAAACTTTGCGGTTAAAAGCCTTCAGTGAAAGCGAAATCGACAGCCGCTTCAGACAGGACAGGCGGGATTCAGGATATTCCAGGCCCCGGCTGCTGATTTAAGATGTGATGCTCTTTTCGATGTATGCGGTAGCGCAGGCTCGGCCATCAGCCAAGGTGGAAGAGACCCTTAGGGCTACTCGCACTCTCAAAACTTATTGCGCATTCTTACAACTGAATCGATGAACCAAGCTAGATAGGAATCAATGCTATCGGCCAGGATCCATAACCATTGAGACTGCGTACTACCTACATTTCTTCTGGATACTATTGGGCATAGTGATCTCGCACGTTATAAGTTCCCAAGATTGCCTCTAGCACGGCTAGGTTACCTAAGTATCGCGCTCACCATCTTTGGACCCAATAAAGCATGGAGGCTGGGGTAGCCCAAATACCAGAGGACGGGCGAGGCACGAATGCCAACGCTCAGCTAAATCTCGAGCGTGTCTATTGCCAACCTATCAACAAATCCAAGTTCTACAAAAGAAGAGATCGATGGTAGTTAGGAGAGGAAAGAGAAAACGCATAGACCGAGCCATCCGTGGATATTAACAGAGTGCGCCAATCACGGCAACTCCCAGCCTCGCGCCTCTGGCAGCCTTCCACTCCGCCAGTCCAACTAGCCGCCCGCCAAACCTCTTTCGGTATGGTCCAGGAACGTGCCAAGTCCGTGGGAGCACCACTACGCCACTCCTATCCGCCTCCCCCATTCACGTTTCCCCGGTCCATATCCGGAGTGTAGTCGGGACAAATGCGGCAGGAGATCAATATGCGCCGCCAGCGAATTGGGGGCCATGGATGGAGATGATGCGCGACGAGCGGTTGCGAGTTGCTCGGATGGCGATGCTCTTCTGTCCCATGTGCCGCGGACGCATGATGGGCGAATTAACGGTGGGAAGCAAGGGTAGTTCTCTGGACTGCCCTTTTCGGAGCTAGAACATACTATAAGATCTGGCGATGCTGCTGTCTGTTGAGAGGAAGGGTAATTCAGGCCTCTCTTCGTTCGTTTTCGACTTTGCCTTCTTAGTTCTATCGCGTTGTTTGAATGAACATGTTTAGATTTATCATTTTTACCGCGACGTTGATCGCCTCTGCTGCTGCTGCTCCTGCTAAACTTGACCAACGTCAAGCACCGGCTGGTGTCCCGGACTATGTCCTCAAATATGGTTCGTCGAGTTTCTTTGCACAACATTTGGTCTTTCAAGGGAATATCGATTTCGGTTTCTCCAGAGCCACATCCCCTCATTCTATGTTCTCCATCCAAGTCTTCACTGTCCGTTTCCGTTCAATCCACGCAATATTTCCCAGACCCCAACCATCTGACCCCTCACAGCGCCCCTCGTTTGGCTCCATTCCGCCGAACAATACTTCCCCTCAGACCTACAAAGCCAGCTCTCCAACACCATCCCCCGGGTAAACTTCAACGCGGTCGCCGCCCCCAACCCACTCAACCTTACCAACCTCAACGCGCTCGGCGCAGATGTCTACCTCACCTCCAAGGATGACATCACCACGAACCCGCAATGGATCAAAGGCGTGAAGCCCGACGGAGCCGCCAAGACGCAAAACGCCATCACCGCTGCCGTCATCGTGAACGACAAGGGGAACGGCAATGTAGATGCCTTCTACATGTACTTCTACGCCTACAATTGGGGTGGCGAGGTCCTGGGAATTGACCAGCTGCAATTCGGTACTACATCATCCCCTACCTCTTCCTTTCCCACCCCCAATGCACACACACACACACACACACACACACACACACACACACACACACACACACACACACACACGCCCGCTAACTGACCCAGGAAACCACGTTGGGGACTGGGAACACAACATGATCCGCTTCGAATCCGGAACACCGACCTACATATGGTACTCGCAGCACGCCAACGGCCAAGCTTTTAAATATACCTCCGTGCTCAAGGACGGGCTCCGCCCCTTAGCCTTCTCATCAAACGGCTCCCATGCCAACTACGCCATCCCCGGGACCCATGACCACACGATCCCCAACTTCAATCTGCCGGGCGGTGTGCTGGAGGATCATACGGACAAGGGAGCGCTTTGGGATCCCTTGCTGGCGGCGTACTACTACGCTTACGACGCCGGCGCGAATCGGTTTGCGGCGTACGGCGGCGACGCTACGCCGGTCGAGTGGCTGTACTTCCGCGGCCGCTGGGGCGACCAGGAGTACCCCACGAGCGACAAGCGACAGATCAAGTTGTTCGGGCAGGCCAAGTACTCGAGCGGGCCGACGGGGCCAATCGATAAACAGCTCAACCGGAGCAATGTGTGTCCCGATAACGGGAACAAGTGCATTCTGAGGACCATTTTGGTACCGAAGAGGGCGGGCGATGAGGTAGTTGAGGGGCTGTGAGGCGTTGTTAGGGTGCGTGCGTGGGGTTCTTGTGCGGTCTGCTTCGTTGTAGATACCCTTGATGCATAATACTTGGTTGATCATTGGCAAAGGAGATTTGTCTTGTGATATTGGAGATATGTCTTTCTGTTAGATACCATAATAAGACTCTGTCGTGACACTAGTAAAACTCTTTTTTAATGGGTACATATCAATCTGGACCTTCGAATCTGAACCAAACCATGAAATACTTCCGGTCAATATGCTTGATATACAACAAGCCCATTTGGAAAAATATTGTAAGAAACCATAACCACAAATAAACACTGACATTGATAGTCGTAGTCCGCAGCATCTCATAACTTGTAGTGTCGTAGTAAAACAAAACCGTCGGCAAGATCATGCACCGTTCGTAAGACCTCGCGTTCGACACGCGGAATATCGCCAAGTGACATCGTCATCTCTCTCACGCGACCCTGCGCTTCTTAGTCCTCGACTTGCTACCATTGGTGTGGGTGACACCATGAGCCTTGTCGTATTTCCTCCAAACCCTCTCATGACCGAGCTGGTCTCTCTTGAGCCACTCGTTGGCGAACCTCTTTCCAACCCACTTGACGAGATACGACACTGTGCCATCTGGCTCAGTCCTGTGGCCGATGATGCGTTTATATGGCCACTCCCATGACCACTCAGGGCCATTCTCTTCTTTCTTTGACCAAACGCCCCAACCGTCCTTAGTCTCACCATTTTCCGACTCGTAGTCCAAGGCCCATTGCCGGAAGAATGCAGCAATCCAGGGCTCTTCACCAGGGGGGTAGTCGTCTGGGTCATGGGTTCGGGGCGGGAAGCAATCTGGGCTTGGAGCTGGGCAGCTCAGGTCCGGGCCGAAGTAGGCACGTGTGGCCCTGATGTCGACGGCTAGTAGAAATGGATCCAGGAGCTCGGCAAGGTCGATGCCGGAGTGGTATTGCCACTCGAATCTGGTAAGTGTCTGCTTCACATGCCTGAATAGCTTCGCCTTGACGCTGTGAGAGAGCTTGAAGAAGATGTCCTCTATGCTAAGCTGCTTAAGAGCCGTGGCGATACTTAGTGTCATTTCCCTGGCTCGGACAGTAACTAAGAGATTGATCTCATCGTGCTCCTTGGCCCAGAGTGCACAAAGGTCGCAACAATCTGGTTGGATTAGATAGGGGGACTCGCACCATGGATGTGGGCATTTGATATCTAACGAACGCTGGCCCTCAATGCATGAGCGACAGAAGACGTGCTTACAGGCCATCTTCACCGGAATGACTTGCTCGCCGCCAGTCGGGGTGGTAAAATATTCTTCAAAGCAAATGGGACATTGCTTTTGTTCTGTGGCCATGCTTCTGGTTGATCTTAGGAGGGTCATAGTATGCGGACAGGCGGCGTTAGCAAGAGCCTTTCGCTTTCGGGAAGTAGGACCCGGGACCATGTCTGGTTGCGTCATGACCGACGTCCTGGGTGAGGTCCGATGGGGTCGGCAATTCGTAAAAGAATCCTGGTGTGAGGTAGACATAGTAGAGGTTCTTGTGGTAATGAACTTGTGGAGACGTTAGACTAAAAGTGCTTCGTATCTAGTTCTGCGGAGCGTGGTTGTGAGGAGGAAGCTGTCGCGGACGGTGGGAGTTCAACTCGGACAAGGGTTTTTGAGTCCAACAGGATGAAGAAATAAAGAGCCAAGAGAGGCGGTAGCATCTTGTACCTGATGATCCGGACGATACCACCTCACCAATTGAGAACAGGCTCAATAGGAAGAGTGCAGGAGCAATCAGCTTCTTTACTCTAAACCGCGTAGCGAAGTACCGGTGAATACGGCAGCTTGAACAATAGCATATGCCGCTATTGTCGGCTCCTGAGTATGTGGCATGTTTGTGCCCATCTGCACGTCGCCGCGCTGCAGCTCACCGACGCTTGCATTTGCATGATTAAAACAGGAGCGCCCCAAATTGAAGCTCCCAGACCAGATCATCTCGCAGAATCAGCGACTTGTCTTCGCAGTGAGTCGGGAAAGCGCTGACATCTACCCACACTGCCTATAGTGACGGACACGCCAGTCGTCGGTAGGTTTTGCGGTACATTCGTCTATTCATAATTATAGTAATGATCATGCTAGAAGCTTTCGCATTGATTTCGGGCGGGCTGGAACTGGTTCCTCTTCCTCATATGCTTCCCTCACTTGAATGCTAGGTAAAGCGGTCTTTAGACTGATAGTAAGGTATCTAATTACCTCAATCTTTTGCTGGGCGATGGCCCACACATACCACTGTCGTCCCAAGCCCATTTGCCGCAGAAAACCCGCTTTCACGTGTTTGACCCGTTACGTATAGTATATTCTTACTTGTGAGCTCTGCCGGTATCCAGTCTGTACGCCGAGCCATCTGCGCAACACGATGTACTTCGTTCGGATTAAAGGCGTTTAATATAGCAACTACATTGACATCCTCATATTCACCCAATTGTTCGCGTTCGACGCGCCCGAATCCATACGTCATCTGTGGTAAAGGTAACGCTCTGGGCTTATATACCTTTCCGATAACCCCAATCTTTCTATCCGGATCGCCCTTGTATCTTTGTGCGTAGAGATTCTTAACGATGTTGATCTTAACGACGTTGATCCCGAGGCGCTCCACCTACGCTGCGCTCTATCCAATAGTAAGGCGCTCGTCAAAGGAAGCGTGACTGGAGAGGACAAAAGTGCCTCTTCGAACCCGCCGTATGTCGAGTGCATATGGCCGGTGAAGGAAGTATACAATCCGCGGAGATCAAGTGTTATGATGATGAGAAGTCCCTTGGGCTCCATCGACAGCTCCGATCTCCTTTGTATCTATCCAACCTATGTCGTCATATTCTTCCCGCGTTAGGGTTACACCAAGAACAATTCGGTCTATTACCGCGGTGTTCGGATCGTATCTAGAATACCTTTAGACGTGGTAAAGGAGAGGCACGTCGTTCGCTTTCGGTGGGAGGAATGTGGAAAGGGAATTAGTTAATATCGAGTGTGTCAGTCGACTATGCATGGTCCCCCTAATCAGTAACAATAGGTCTCCTTGTATACCGGGAGCGAGGGAGTAAAGGGCGCATTTTCAAGCCAGATCTTGGTAGTACTTATTGAAAAAGGTTATGACACTTGAAGATGCGTTGAGAATCTAGGCTTATTAGTAGCTTGTGATTGATGAGCGGTTGAGGCGATCGAAGATGATAAGAGTAAGAGTCTATGGTTGGACGTCTTTTTAAGGTCCTGCGCAACATGTGAATAGCGTTAATCGTCTCGAGTTGCACATGAAGAGACGCTATGAAGCAACACCCGCAGACAAACACGAAATCGGAGCTAGTCCTTTTTCAGTCAAGTGCCCAATTTTTCCCCCGAGTTCCATGCCATCGCCGCGCCCTACGGCTTCCTAATATCGACAACGGAATGCGTGAAGACATCCATTTCTGATAAGTATCTGGCCATGAGCGTCTTTTGGATAGTGTAGTTGTAGTCCTGCCTGCCATCGGTTTTTATTGGCTGACTAAGTCTTAATTTCTCGTCACTTCTGTTCCCTCCTCTTGACCATTCCTCGCAACAGTCATTGTGCTCTTTATATCTCCCAATACTCCTATTAGCTCTATCAAACTCCTCGCAAGAATGTCCGTAGAGGGTCCCATACCGGCCATTGTAGGCGCGTTGTCTTGTCAAAAAGATTCCTATCTCAAAACGCTTGACACACGCGTAGTCTCCTGTATTGAATATGTCCCCCCAAGATCCACTCAAATAGCAGGCAAAACCAAATCCAAAAAAGCCACGGATCCAGAAAAATTTGTAGAAAACGGTGCTTCGCCCGAATCCAAAACGTGGCTCATTGAACTCGCCGATAGTATCCTCTTCCCAGAAGGCGGCGGCCAGCCAACAGACCATGGTACAATCACCCCCGTGACTCAAGATCCGGCCGAAGCAATCCCGATCAAGAGCATCCAGCGCCACGGCCTTCGCTGTATGCATTTCTCGCCCAAGCCTCTCGACCCAGGCACTATGGTTCGGCAGGATGTGGATTTCAACCGCCGCTGGGACCACATGCAGCAGCATACGGGGCAGCATTTACTTTGTGCTATTATGACTGCTATGCACATTGAGGACGTTGGATGGGGCATGGGCCCCGAGGGAGAGATGAACTACGTAGAACTAAAGCGCAAACCCAACGACGACGAAATAAGTGAGATCCAGGAAAGATGCGCCGAAGCCATTCGCTTGAGCATACCAATCACCGTGGAAACGCCCGGCGATGCAAAAGCAGACAGCCTGCCCGGCGACTATGATAAAGAGAAAGGCGTCGTCAGGTTCATCAAGATCGGGGATATCGACTACAATGCGTAAGTTGCGCATATCATCTTCTACAAACTATCTGATCGACTCATTTAATATAGATGCTGCGGCACCCATCTCAAGTCAACGGCACACATCTCTCTTATCTTACTCCACCACACGCAGACCATCCGCGGAACGAACTGTCGATTGTACTTCACATGCGGAAACCGTGCCATTAAACTCGCTAGCTCGTCAATCAATGCCCTTCGGGCCATTGGCGTATCTCTCTCCTCCGGCTCAGCACCCTCAGAAGTCCAATCCAGCGTTCAGATTCTCAGTGACAAGCTCTCAGAGTCTAGGAAGAAGGAGCAGAAGCTCCTTCGAGAGATTGCCAAATTTGAAAGTGATCGTATCAAAGCCGTTTTGCAGCCCGGGAAAAGTGTGTGGAGTCACCGCGCGTCGGATGGGCTGGATTTCATCAACTCGATTGTGTTTGAACTCAAGGAGGCCATTAAAGGAGGCGGGGCGGTCGTTTTGGCCTCGGGCGAGGAGAAATCGACAGGGTATATCATGATTATTGGTGAGCAATCACTAGTAGAAATTCTCGCTGCCAAAGTCAAAGAGGTGGTTTCGGCGGTCAAAGGTGGTGGGAAGGGCAAGTGGCAGGGCAAGGTAGCGGCATGGAAAAAGGGCGAGATAGAGGCTTTGAGGAAAGCTGTCGAGGAGTAGGGCTTACCACTCCTTTACTGAGTCTTAGTCATGGATATTTTGCTTTTCTCTAACTTTGTATAGATTACGTTATTAGAAATGATAGAAGAGCGAGCGTGGCGATAGAGGGGTGTTAAACGACCATTTCTCGTGCAAATACACATCCCCACGCCCCCTCAAGATATTCACAGTGAAATTTATGTCCACACAAGAAATTAAATATATACATGAAAAGAGATGTCTTGGGGAAATAGCATCCAACGTAGCGGTTCTATTCGGTCTTCAAACACTGTACACTTTAACCGAATTGACTAACCAATAAGTCTGCTCATCCGTTAGTCTCACATCAGTTCAAAAAGAATCCTAAACGACTCACATCGCCGAACGACTGAGGCTGCTGAGCCACATATGCATTGCAGCTCGGATTGACCTGGGCGCAGGACGTTGATCCCCAGACCTGCCCAGCCCAATCCCCACAAAATGTAATATCAAAAATCTACCAAGAATCAGCGCCCGTCCTTGCCCACGATCATGCTTCGCAACTCACGATATTCATATTGGAGAACTTGGCGTCGAAGTTGCAGCCCGCGAAATTCGCAGTCGGCTGGCCCCAGCTGTTGGGATCCGGGCTCCCGTTCCGGATGTTGGCGGGCACGTCTCTGGCGGCGAAGTACCAAACCTTGATCCCGGAGCTAGTCCAAAGCGCGGCATATACACCGCCGCCGTTCGCATTGAAAGCCGTCCCGTAGCTGGTGGCTGAGGTAGACTGGACGCTACAGCCGACGAAGCCGCCGTTTGCACCGCAGTCGGCTTCACCAATTGGACGGCCGCTTTGCCCGCCAGATCCAACGGAGGGGACGCAGCCGGGAGATGTGTGGAGGGTGATTTGATTGTATGTGTTGAGGTTCACACCTTCAAGGATGTCGAGTTCTGCGGCGCATTAGACAAAGAAAAACATGTAAAGAAATGAGGATAAAGCGTACCGCCCTGGTTGGGCCAGTTCGGACCCACCATCCAGAACGCCGGCCAGGATCCGCAGTTGCTTCCGGGAACGTGTGCGAAGTCGGCGATGACCAAGGCATGGTTGTACGCTCGTTTGCTCTGGATCCTAACGCTCTTGCGTCCTGGGCCATTGGGACTAAGGATTGTCCTGGTGTCCACGCCCATGTACACTTGGTTGCCCCTGTTTGCGATTAAACCGTCCTGCTGGGCTTGTTGCTGGTTGACGTATGTAACGAAACCATCTATGGAAAGATGTCAGTCCAGGAATGTCAGCTCCTATAAGACTACATACGAGTGGGGTCTGCGATCTAGTATTCAATATGAGCTGAGAATGTGTGAGCTGGACGGTTCTGCTTACCGCTTGGACGTCGAACTTGCTCAGCCAGTTGCTGGAATCATACGTTTCGATCAAGCCATAGGCATTAGTGCTAAAATCAGGAGCTACAGGGGAAGAGACATTATTAGGAAAATATCCTGGACCTGCAGGGAATGCTTTCGTAGCAGTCCAAAAGAGTGGAAGAAAGCTAATAAGTTTGTTGATAAGCATTATGACTAGCTGAAGTAGGTAGAAAGGAGCGGATGGTTCCACAGAGAACTATAGCTATCTAGGTGCTACCATCTCGTAGGTTATATAGAAATTCATATGGAAGTTACTTTAAGGTAGAGTTTCGAATGCTGGGTCGGCTGTTGAGGGTAACTGACAAAATGCTCCGGGCATGGAGAATCAATGTGATCAGATACCCAGCAAATAGGCCGGCCTCACTATTGGCGGGTGGAGAATATTGTTACATTTGAAGCCCTTGCCAGTAAGGATTGTGATGCATTGCGCCAAGGGGTCTCGGGAGATCAACCAAGCTAGGAAGTTCATGATTGCTTAGCCTGACGAGGGACGAAGTGTGGACAAGGCATCTGACAGGAGTGGAAGTACCAAACAATCTGGAATGAAATATGAATAATAGTTAGGCCGGGATGGAAATGTAGATTTGATCGCAAGGGGAAGGCAAAAGCGCAATCCCATGGGATGATATGATTTGGCGAGAACCCTGTTCTGTTCATCAAACTACGCCCGCTTCCATGGCGACTATTTAGCGCCCCAAAATGACCACAAACCTCAATCAATGTTTGAAACAACCTTAGGGAACGAAAGATTGTTCAAGCATTCATCGTATGATAACAAGGATCAAGCGTTCTAGATCTTCCCTCTGCCCTAGTTAGTAAAAACCAAGTCCACTACAAAGCAATACCATGCCGGAATACCAGGGGAACGAGGTAAATAAATGAGCCGTCCTTTTAAAATGGTAGAGCGCCGGCGTAGAGGAAGACGTCTAAGAAAATGTTGCCCAAACTTACAACCGTTCTCAGGGTGTTCGCATGCTATACTGTACGGATTACCTTTTTGAGTCAACCAGGTGCGACGAGGGTCGACCCATGACTCAATATTTGATACTCTAGGTCATCCAACTCCGCAGATCTTGGGTCGCATTCCTAGCCACGCGCGCAAGTCCTTCAACGCTCTCCATTCATACGGCTTCGATTCAAGGTGGCTCTAGTGACGCAACCCTTCTACGCATAGTGTTCCAGCTTAGTTTTCAAGCCCGGCAGGTTTGACATTAAGAGCATAGCAGAAGTTATCGTCGTATCGGAAAGACTAATTAGAACCATGTCGATTTACTAAACGCATTGCTTGGGGACGTTGAATTACCCTTTCCGCCGCGCAGAGGGTTTGCAAGGCTGCGATAGCGAGGGAAATCTTGTGAGAGTGGTTGCCCGGGGCTAGAGACGCATGGGAGGGGAACGAGGGGATACTTCATCAGTTGGCACAGAACAAAAATCATGTGAACTTTCAGGAGAGCTGTACAGGAGCGGGTATCGTTGGGATATGAGGTTGCAAATGTAGACCGCGGAGCGGAATGAGTGCTAAGTCTCAGGAGCTATTGCATATGACACCTTCCTGAACTGTGCGGCTAGTCTATCTTCGTTCAACTCACAGAACCTCGACTACATCATGTTCCGGGCCTGCAGAAAGCAGAAGACACTACAAATGCTACTGTGGAGGCGCAAACCTAGAAGCAAGAGGCGACTTGGCCAACTCAGTTTAGTGATACGGACGTTCAGTCCTGCATCTGATCAAGTTGATCTCATGTTCTCGGGGCTAAGGGCTATGCCGAGGCCTACCTCCACCGTTGCTTAATCCACAAAAAAGCGAACCCCGAGATTAGCAGAGACTTTAGGAATAGCTTCTACACATATATTATATCGCCGGGGTAAGTTTGTAGAACTTGACGAGTGTAAGCCAAAGCAATTTCCGGGGCGGCCACCACCAGTACTACCGTTGCACGCAACAAAGCCGTCAACACGATCTACGCCGTATCCTTATCCATCATTGTCCGTCTACGCTATGCCTACCGAACCGCCCAGCGTCAGGCATATCCTCGTCCAGTGCAAGGATGTGGCCGAGCCAACCCTGCGCATCCACTTTCCGACGATAACGGTCTCGTCACCAGCTACCTCAGTTACTAAGGATGCATCCAAACCTGCGCCATCCCTATCAATCCCTTCCAAGATTGTGAACCCATCTGCTAAATACATTGCCATTGCTCTTGACCCGGATGCACCCTTCCCTTCCATGCCTCTACTCGGCCCCGTCCTGCACTGGATTCAGACTGATCTGACTACCGACGACGACGCAGATGATGATGGCTGGATCAAGCTTACTTCAAGCGCAAAGGCGGTCGTATATTGGGGACCACCGGGACCACCACCCATCTCGGCACCGCACCGCTATGTTTTCTTGGTTTGGGAGCAGCCCAAAGACCTTACCAACGAACAGGCTAGGACAAGCCTAGGTCTGCCAGAAGAAGTCGGCTTGCGATCTCGTGTGAGGTGGAATCAAGAGGATTGTGAGAAGATACTAGGGCTTGGTCAAGTTTTGGGGGGGAATTATTTTGTCGCTGGGTGAGTGAAAAATAGTAACGCCTTAAAACACCTATCGCATACTTCCGATTCTTCCAGATAAATTCTCAGCTCACTGTTTGTGAAATGTGGGGAATGTAAGCTACGTTTAGAGTAATAATTGCTCTAGAAATACGTTTCTTTGCTCTTAAATACGTCGCACATACCTATTGAAATTGGATACTAGTCTTTTGTCAGTTGTACTTTGGCAATGTCCCAGACGCTACGCTCGCTCCAAGCGCGGAACTCAATCAAGAAGTCGTTTTCGTAAATCGTGATTTTGTACGCGGCAGTTACAAAGCCGTCATATCTTCCTGGAGTAGTGTAGCTGACGTTGAATAACATAACGCCTGAGGAAGCGCCTCCGGCTTGGACAACCAGGTAACCCTGCACGGCGTGAAGTTAATGGAGGTTCAGAAACAGGATATGGCCGAGGCTGGTGCTATATACTTACGGGCTCGGCCTCAGCGCTACTATTCCAGTATGTCCCATACAGAAAAGCCAGTGTATAATCACCAGCTCCCGCACCCTCAACGGTCTGATTCATACTACAGGGAATACCGTCTCTGTCATTGTATATGCGCGCAATAGTTTCAGTATCGTCCGAATTACCGCTTGGATTGTCGGCTGATGCCCAACATAACTGTGGGTTGTTATCTATTTCCAGTGTCCAGTCCTGCATGCCGTTGTTGAACTCAGCATTCTTTATCAGATTATCAGCGCTCAAAGACGAAGGATAGGGTGCTGGAGCAGAAATTGTCTCGAATGTCGATTTCTTCACAGCCGTTGCCGTGGCTGAAGCCGACGTGGTGGTGGGTGTTGTTGCTGGCGCAGATGTACCAGTAGAACGGGAAGCCAAACCGCCGGCAATCCCTCCGGCTAGGGCCCCTATAGCTACTAGAATTGCAATGGCGATTACCCATATTGTGCGCTTTTTGAGGCCGAAGATGTAAGTCTTGCTTTCCGCGGCGGGAGTCGCGGGAGTTGCTCCCGAATCGACGACCTGGGGTAAATTACGAACGTCTCGGTTGGCTGTCACGTATTCTGGGAACTGAGGGTATACCACCTCCTTTCCTGAAACTACTGGTATCGATCCAGTCGCTGCGACCTGTTTTTCTTCCAACGCCGGATCGCGCCCCTGTAGATAACCAATTAGCTTGCGGGAGATGTTAGAGAATACTGGGACGTACTAGTGAGCCCTGCATCTTTAGCGATTGCAGACTTTCTTATATTGGGAACATAGGAGTGAGAGCAAGCAGAGGACTCGCGAGGCTCGATTGATCGATTCCTCGCAGCCTTCTGCTGTACTTATGTTCTGCGGAAGGCTGAGCTGGTGGCAATAGTAAAGGGTGATAGCGTCCATCCAGAGCATCTTGGCATAGAGCCATCACGGAAAGCAATAAGCCTTCGCGTCAATCTAGAATAGGCTTCGACCACAACTAGAAAGGTCATGCTATTCATTCTCGAGGAGTCTCGCCTATCCTGGAAATAGGCGCGGCTGGCTAGACGCCACTCGGCTAAGAGCACTATCTTTAGCGTTAGCGAGAGTATCAATTCAATCGTTATGCAGAGACTTCCCTTAATAAAGATGCATGGCAACCTTGCGCGACCGATGCAAGTTTTTATCTCTCTTTACATCGATGAATCAAGCGAAAACCCCCATAGAAATTATGGTCAGTTAACAGTAGAGCTACGTTGCCAAAATGAGAGAATACTACTAGCGACACGAGAATCGAGGGAAGAATTTCAGAACGTAGCGGGACATACAATTCCATTTACAACAAGTGCTAACTGAAACCGAAAGCATCAACGTGCAGAAAATAAGGCAGTTGCAGACATCAACAGCGAGAAAATTATCATTGGAATTTATTAGCTATAAGACTAATGGGGTCTCAGTTGGTAACACCATCCCGCTTCCCATACAAATTAGTCTCATGTCTGCCACCACTACCTGCCACGATATCAACGTGATCGTTCTGAGCTGAAGCTCCGGCAGACTGTATCATGAAGGACAAAAACAAGCCCGGAGTATAAAGTGAGGAAACGAGATTAAAGAATAATAGCACAGGTCGTCGTCACAACCGGGATCTGTGGACGACTCGTCTCCCTAGGAGTGCGCGCTTGAACGATACCCAGCACTACCAGATTCAGCAGTCGGCCCACTCTGGTAGCTGGTCTCCGACTCGAGCTCAGTATAGCGTGAACGGGACGAATTCAAGCTACTACGACGATGTTGAGCCCTTGGGCGTTCGTTGGCGTGATCTATCGGAGAATGCTGACCATCACTGCCGTGTAGGTAGACGGGTGATGGGTGGCTAGGGATGAAATACATGCCAGTGTCCGCAGAGCTAACTCCCCGCGGCGTTGAGACATTTAGGCGTGACGGAGGTAGAGGGTTGCCGATAGGGTGAACGGGTTGCAGGAATTCGGATTCGTCCGTCCCATCAGTTCGATGCCCTAGCACAGTCTAAGCATGGGTTTGAGAAGCATAGGATATCGCTGACAAGCACGCAGGGGATTGGTACTCACTTGCGGAACGATGTGGTTCATCGCTAGAATCCCGTGACTCCGCATGTCGTGTCTCTCGAACTTCTCGGCCATCACTGTCGGCACCCGGATTGGCGGTTTCATACTCAAGGATCTTAATCAGGCGGTAAAACAGCACAGCAACTATAGCCCCAAGTATAGGCCCAATCCAATAAATCCAGTGATAGGAATCGAATGTTACGAGAATAACATCGGGGCCGAAAGATCGAGCCGGATTCAGAGAGCCTCCCGTGAAATAGACGCCTACCCACATTAGTATAGAAGTCCGCCACCTTGCGCCAGGCATCCTTACCGGCCAATTCAGCAATGAACAGAGCCAAACCAATCCCGATCGGGGCCAGAAAAGTGGCTTTGTGCTTTTCAGCCGCCAACATGAGAATTGTGAAGATCAATTCAGCTGTCAAAAACATTTCAATGAATAGCCCGCGTACAACCGAAGTGTCTAAGTTGAGTGAAGTTCGCACTGCAAGGGGTCCTGGGAACAATGTTGACACTATTCCAGCCGCAGAAATGCCTGCAAGAACTTGCGAAATGATTAGGAGCCCTGCTTTGAGCCAGTCTAGAGCTCCAATCAATGCTAGCGCTATTGTCACCTACATAGTATATTAGACCCATAGATGAGAAAGTGCAAAAGCTTAATTGGCTGATACTGACCGCGGGGTTGAAGATGCCACCACTGATGCGGTAAAAGGTCCAGACATTGACAGCGAGAGAGAAGCCAAATGCCAAAGAGATATACAGCAAAGTGGAGGCTTCAGGCAGTGAATCTGGTTCTCCGGGAGGTGTATTCGCTATTTGGGTGCCAGCAAACGCAAAGAAGAGGAACAGAAACGTTCCTATGAATTCGCCTAGGATAGATATGAAAATGTGGCGGACTCTGTTTGGCAACCAGGTGCATGCTGGCAAGCGTGTTTCTCCAGCCCGTTTCGGGTCTGATGTGTAGACCGGCTTCATGCCCGGCAGGACCATGAAGCTCTCGGACGGTCTGTTGAAGCTCATTCGGGCGAGGCGAGAGTTTGTGTATACAAATATACGACCGACTTGGGAGGGTGAATGCGCCCAAAACAAATAGAATAAGGTGAAGCAACTCGATTAATAGGATATGAACTAAGGGAACCAAGTATTGCACAGGACGTAGGATAGATGTTTGCAGAAATGAATAGGTACCGAATGTGAATGTAAGAGAAGGGAAATGAAAAGAAAAGAATGCGAAGATAAAGGATAAGGAAGAGACGAAATTTGGAAAGAGACACCTGGCACTGATGGTGGAAATGGCGAAAGCATCTCGAAGCACGTCCACAGCGCCTTCTCCAGGAGGGTATAGGGACTGGACTGCATGTAGAATGGCAGTTGCTACTACTCGCCCTCCTCTTGATTGTCTTGCTGATGGCGCAATGAAAGTTTCCAGAACGATGCAGAAATGGCTTTGCCTTAGATTAGTGATCTAGAACCTACTCAAATTCTGGGAGGAGTTGCAACTACCCTTCTGATGCAAATCGCAAGTCTCCAATGTGCTTGGTTATGGGATGGGAGAGATGGTAACATAGCGAGCAGGTGTGCATCCGGGCAGAGGTCATCGTTGAGTAAGACTAATTGCGAAGTGAAGATAGCATAACTATTTTCTAAGCCGATATACCCACCAGATGGGTGTGATATAAAGTGAGCCCCCACACGCGCGGCTACTCCCGGTGTCATTGACCGCATCTAGTAAGACCAAGTGCCCCACTACCAGCCCACGCAGACATGGTCTTTCATCTTGGATTTGTGCATGATGGAAGCCCAGATCTAACCTGTCTACTGAGGATCTAGCCAATTCACGGGGGGAACGCTCTCCAGGGCCATTTCCATTTCTCTCCCCGTGGAGGAGTGGGAAGGCATATGAACAACGGGGATGAAAATGAAACTGGTCGACTTGTGACAATAGTCGAAACATCTCATCGGATCGGCGGAACCTGGGCGGGCGCAGCACCTTGGAAGGATGAGGCGGGTTCATTATTCCTAGGCATTACTGTAATTATTTGAAGGTGCGACAGAAACGTGCCGTGGTGCCGTCGCGAGGGGTTGGGAGGGGAGCTCTAGGGCTTGGCGTGCGACTCGGACCTGCAAGGCTGAACGCATGCATCACGAGCCTTCCTCCTGCGAAAGGCTGCTCTCTCATTTTCGCTCATTCTCGCCGCTCCTGTACTTCTTTTCTCTCCCGTGATTCATTCTTACTTTGCGCGCCTTGTGTTCGACTACTCTCTGGCGGAATAGGAGGAAGCTGCTTCCGCCCCGCTCCCTCCCCGCTCCCTCCCCGCTCCCTCACACCACTACCACCACCCGTATCGCCACACCGAGCGGCGCACACACGCACAAACACAGAGTCCTCCGCGTTTTACTGGACACTACTGCCGGATGCATCGGCGACAACCATAAGGTTCTGGCATATTTACTGCCATTTGTTCCTAACCACAATCCAAGTGCCGCCCATCGCCGACGATTCAGCATGCGCCCGCTTCGGCTCCTCCTCTCGCTCTGTTCAAGCCTAATCGCTGTCATAGTATTGCTATACGTTGCCTTCAGTTCGCAGGCTCCTGAGGATGTCTATTCATCCACAAGCTCCCCGAAGCAGAGCAGGTTTAAGACTCTTTTGTCTTTCACTTCGCCGTCGTCGCTTTTCCCGCCTTCAGCCATTATCAGCTTGACCGATGATAATTCCACCTTCTTCCTCGCCCGGCCCGCAGCATTTGGGCCTATGCTACCATCGAAGGGCTTGAGCGGGCCCTTGTGGATCGGCAGTGGCTTCGGAGACGACACAATATTGGGAAGGGGTGAATTAGGTTGCAGTGACGTCCCTGGCTGGAACGATGAGGACTCAAATATTGATCCTGGTGTCGATTTGGGAAAGATCTCGGATGCCTCTAACACATATTACGGTCATCCTAGTAGCCCAAAAACAACATCCGCACTTAGAAGGGACGCTGTGAAGGAATCTAATATAGGCGAGGACGATGGGACAGACGAACACTTTTATAAAACGTCTATGGCTTCGAAAGGTTCTACCACCCTTAGTGGGAAGGCATCCGGTCACGCAGATATACAATCACTTCAAGAAGACGCTGAAATTGCTGGTAAGGTGGTACTTTTGAAACGAGGTGGATGCGGCTTTCTTGACAAGGTCAAATGGGCTCAACGACGTGGAGGTATTGCGGTAATAGTAGGAGATGATGTCCGTGGCGGAGCTCTGATACGGATGTACGCTCATGGAGATACATCCAACGTCACCATATCTGCTCTGTTCACGTCGCACACGACAGCTCATCTTCTTTCCTCCCTACTCCCTTCCGGCGGGCTTCTTCAGGATCTTTCCGCAGAGGATGCTGCAAAATTGAGGCTCATGACAAGCGGCAAAGGAGGAAAAAATGGTAAGAGCAAGGATAAATCCACAAAAAAGGAAAGTGAAAGCCAATCTACTTTTACTCGGGCCGTCGCCCCTACGAATATGCCTAAGAGCCAAAAGCAAAAGATGCCATATTCTGCAAACGGTAAAATATCTCAAGACCCTGCTAAATCTAGCTGGTTACGATCTTTTCTTAGCGCTCTTGGTTTTGGGGAGCCTGGCCACTCAACTTCGCAAGGCGATAATCGGAGGCCCCCAAGCAGTGGCAATCTCGATTGGGTTTTGGTTGATGATTGGGACGAAGATCATTCTGGTGTGAAGAACGAAAAAGACAGATCTGATATGAAGTACAGGGAATCAAAGCCAACGCAAACACCAAACCCAGACGGCTTTGTCATCGGTGAACAAGATTGGCGTGACCCTGATCTGCTCCCACCGCAATCAACAAGGACTCGGCCGCAAGAGAGCCAGAAGCCGAAACAAGAAACCAAAACTCATATTAAAGGAGGTAGTGTGCTGCCTAGTAGTGGGGAATATGATGAAGATGGTGAAAGTGCGGATGTAAAGTCTAGAGTTACCAAATCCAAGAAAGAGCATAAGGAATGGTTTAGTCATTTGTTTGATAAGGGCGAAGAGGAAATGGACAGTATTCAACAAAGCACTAATTCAATGAAACACACCCCTCCACGTCGAGGCTCGAATCATCATGGGGGTTCGCCAGATGACCCTGAGCAGCATGAAGGGCTTTGGGTTACTTTGACCCCGACCAATATGTCTACCAGTCCATTCTTTGACACACTACTCGTCCTAGTCGTCAGTCCACTAGTTACGTTGACTGTCGTGTACGCACTGCTCCTACTTCGATCCCGCATTCGACGACAGCGCTGGAGAGCTCCCAAATCCATCGTTGAACGCCTCCCGGTTCGTACCTATCAAACCATTAGCGACAGCTCTTCTTCGGCCGCTACACCCACAGGATCTTCTCCCACCACACCCCTTCTTCAGCATTCACCTTCGAGACCTACCTCTTCTAGATCACGACCACGATCCCGAACTACATCTGAGGTCCCGGCTACATCGTCGTCATTCCAACAAAGCAGAAGAACTCCAGAAGAGGAGAAACGCGAGGCTGGATTGGCTGAATGGCGACGTCGGTATGGTGGACGGCAGAGGGAGTGCGTTGTCTGCTTAGAGGAATATGTCGATGGCGTCAGCCGGGTTATGAGCTTACCTTGTGGTCATGAATTCCATGAGGAGTGCATGTGAGTTCTTTCAGTCTGTTAGTCTTGAGTATGACTAAGTGTTTTAGAACCCCCTGGCTTGTCACTCGACGTAGGACTTGTCCTATATGCAAAGGCGACGTCGTGCGTTCTTTATCTCAATCGTTTCGTAACCGCAGCCCTCGCTCGCTGTCACCAATGAGGTCTCCTCGACCCTTTCAAGACGATGATCTCCAGGCCCAGGCCGCTGAGACCCGGAATGAGTCTCCTTCAGCCTCACAACCTGTTCCAACAGTATCGTCTATGTCCGCTAGCAATGACGAATTGGATACTGATATCGAAGCGAATTGGGACAGAGAACACGAAAGGGACTTAGCGATACCTCGGGATCGTACCATAGATCTAAGTAGCTCCATTCGTGAAATGAGCTCTACTGTAGTCACGACGATATGGCGAGGCTTCGAGGCTATCCGTGGCGCAACGGGGTTCCAACTACGGTCTAATCGAGAAGAGATAGATAGGGACCGATAGGATTGTTATCGACGACTTTGTATCTATTATAACACCCCGTTCCTATTAGGGCCGATGAGCATGGCGTTTGGGTACTGGGTTTTGGAAGGATATCCCCGCATTGCAGAGGAATATGCATGTGTTCAACGGTAGCGTTCATACAATTAATTCATTTTTTTATAGCTTCGAGCAGCGATAGTCGTCTATGAGTTTCCACTCATATATGTAGGTCCTTATTCTCGCTTCTGCATATCAGGATACCCCTTTTTCATGTTCAGAGTGATGCACAAGGCGCACTCGTCATGTTACCTCAGTCGGATAAATTTGGAACTCATTTCCATTGCTAAGTAACCGCTTCTCCACAACATTTTGTTCTATGGACTTTTCACAAATACTGTTCATACACACACAGGCCTCCGCAATCCCACCCACCGTTCTTCGGATCGCAGCTATCCCGCGGATCATCCACGCATTGCTGCCCCGGCTCCTCACATTCGAAAGCAGCGATGCCACCGCACATTTTATCCTTGACGCAGATGCCGTAGCCGTCGCACTCGGGCCCGCAGCCGGGGTTTCCGGGCTCTTTGATGCAAATGTAGCCCTCGTCGCACAATAGGAAGTTTGCGCGGCCGCCGCCGCAGATGGCGTGGGTGCCGCTCGGGGTCGGGGGCTTTGTGCTGGATGGGGTGGGCTTTGGGGTTTTTGTGAGGGTTGGGAGGGGCGGGCAGGTCTGGAGGAGGTTAGTGTTGTTTTAAAAAAGGGGGGGGAAAGATTGGTATCGTACATCGTATTCCGGCTCGGGACCGCCGCATTTGTCGTAGCAGGTCTTTTTGCCGTTGTTCTGGCAGTAGCAGGATTGAGGCCAGATCATCGGGCAGTAGACTGGGCCGCAGGTGCATTTTGGTGGCTTAGTGGTCGGGGTTGGGGTTGGAGGGTTTATTGGGCAGGGCTGGTGATATTTGTCAGTTGAGATTCGGGGCGAGGAAGTGGGATGTGTACCCTATAGGTAGGTATGTAGTCCGGGCATCGATCTTTGCAGAGTGTTTCGGCGGAGTTGAGACATTGGCAGAGTTTCTAGTGGTATGGTGAGTGAGAGTGTTGTCTAGAAGGATTATGTGGACGAACCACTGCGTCATCAGCGGCGCATTTGACCTGAGGGCATTGGCACTTTGATTCTTCGGCCGCGGCAAATGCTCCCAGGAGTGGGAGGAGAAATAATATCGATTTCATGGTTTAGACCTCCAGTTGTTTCTAGGAGCCAACCTTGGAAAGTAGTACAGATGATGTTTTAAGAGAGTAGGCAGTGGGGACCGAAACACCACTGACATCACTCCATCTTTATATCCTCTGCCAAGCACCATAGAGTAAAGATGCTAAATTGCATCCTCAAATTGTTTTCCTAATCAAGCCCATCCGTGCCCTACAAATCAGCGGATCACTTGTCCAAACCATGCCATCCAAGACGCCTCTTTGCAGACCCGGTGGCTGTCAGACATCACCCTCGCATCACGCAAAACGAGCAAACCGCCGTTGTGCAACCGAAATGAAGTAATGAAATAAAAGGCTTACCCCCTGTCAGCTTAGAGCCTCCAAAACCCCTAGTTGGCTGAATGGATGCATTCGCTGGAGAGAATTGCGGTAGGGCCGGGAAGAGGACACGGTGCTAGGCTAAGAATAGTAAAATCAAGCTTTCGTATCCGAGAGTGCATTTGCGGGGCATAGCGCTGATCTTCGGATCCCAGGTACCGATAGAGTTCCTTGGGTCGTGTAGATATCGGCTGTACCTTGCCTGAGGTCAAGGCCACAGCGTGAAATGGAATAATATACTTGCATCACCATCGTTAGTAAGAAGGCTAGAGTTTGAAGACGGTAGAGCAAGGTGCGGTGGTGAAAGCCAAGAAGATTTTCCCGTCTATTTAGTAGGGTTGTATGATGTTGGTCGTATAAAGGTTAATAGGGAGTGCGGACCGGGTAATCATTAACCTGTAAATCTCCTCCCTATGCCGTTTCTTCTCCTCAGCAAGGACTCGTGTCCCACGAAAAGATTAAGGCAAAAAAATCAGCTGAGGCAGCAGTCGATGAGGAAAATGGTTGAACGAACGGAAGTACAGGAATGAAGCCTGTCAGCTCGTGATATGCGCAAATATTTTAGCGCACGCAGGATCCGGATGTCGCTCCCTTGCTTTGTGTAGAAGAAGAGTGGAATGTTCTAGGTGCAGCATGTGCATGGAATAGGCATGCCGTCTTGCATCCGTGTCTTTTATATCCGAAGCACACGGACGCCGGCTGCCTTATATTTTATCAATTAACCACATCTTGCGAAGCCTAGGATATTGTATTTGTACATGATCGTCCAGCGTTATAGAAGTCTATATTGACGGTAAACAGCCGATTGGAGGGCTATTCCTAGACACTATCGATGCCTAGATCCGGCAATGATTTGAAGTCCTGTAGATGAAGAGTGCAAGAGTGATAGACAGGACTATTTCGAAACGGTGGAGTGAAGTTGCTCGCTCCAGCTGAGATGAAGCGAACGGGGTCCTGCTGAGGTTGGCCCTCAGCGTGGTTTGGATTCAGGGTCATTTCCACAAATTGATGACAGTGCACGGTTCGAACAATTCACTACACGTCAGCTACCGCTAAAAGGAAATGCGAAAAGCTTATGGACAGCCTTCAGCTCAAGCCACCAAAACAGGTTCGGATCCATTTCCTGCTACTCCAAACTCCAGACACCGAGATAACATATAATGCCGCCTCCATCCAAGGAAAGCCACGCTTCTTAAACACAATACAGTCATCTTAAAAGGGAAATTTACCCCGATTATTCCTCCATCTTATCCCCACCGTTGGCCATTCCTGCGTTGCCCTCCCCGAGGTGTTTCAGGAGCCAGCTGCGCTTGAAATATGTGTTTGGATGCAAAATCGTGTCTAGATCGGTCGCACTCCAGCTCCCATCATCCTTCACCTTCTTGATCTCTCGTTTATGCGCATGTTCAAAAACGCGGTTGCAGGCGACATGGTACCGCTGTTTGCTTACATCTTCTCTGACAGTCTTCAGTAGGTCTCGATCATTGATACCCGTGCGTTGAAGTAAGGCGACGAGGTTGTCCTGCGTAAAAGTCCTGTAAGGGCAGCCATGTGATTGCCCCGTGCCCGGAAGTGGTTCGGTGAGAAGTTTCTGGCACGAGTATGGCGTATAACCTCTGCCGCGCCTATTCGCATCTCCACCGACATCACCGTACGCGTGTCGAATGTTGTATTTATATTCTTTTTGGAATTTCTCGTCTGTCATGAGCTTAAAGGAGCGCCGCCAGAAATTGATACACTCATCCAAACTCAATCCAATACCCTTTAAGAAGAGAGTATACTGTAGACGACCAAAATGCTTGAGGTGGGAGTTCGCGCGCAGAGTCATGTGAAGGTTCTGCATACATAGAGGGAAATGCTTAGAAAGGGTATCGATGGAGTTTGCGGTTGGTGCTGAAAGGCCATCAATGGAAGCATCGGATGAGGAGTATGCTGCATCTGGAGAAGTAAAAGATTGTGAAAGGTGAGCAAGAATGGGTGCAAGTCGATCGTCTTCGTCTAGGCGTGGGAGTGCGCGAGCGGTTAGCTACAGAGCATGTTAGCCGACATGACCTCCTCAGGTAAGTATTGCACCCACCTCGAGAGCTTCATCCAGCCGTTTTGTAAACTCGGCTACGACTAAGCTCATTTGTTCTCGCTGTGGAACATATGCCTTCCCCCTTTTCAAAAGGACCTTCCTCTGTTCTACGAGTTCCGGTACACGCTCCCAATCGACCTTGAACCACTCCTGTTCGTCGCCCTTCTTTATTCCACTTGCCGCAGCCAATTCAGTCGCAAACTCTCTCTTTTCACTCTCTCCAACCTCTTCCCACTCTAAGTTCAGGTTACTGATAAACTCTTTCCTTTCCCTTAGATCATCGTCCTTGAACCTTAATCTGAAAAGCATCGTCTCAAGTCTCGAGAACCGTCTCCGCAAGTCCTCAGTCGCAGAAAAGGCAAGACGTAGGATAAAGTGCGAATAGTGGTCTTTCTTTCTCTCCTCCTGGAGGCTCTGGCTTCGTGAAGAATTAGAGCGGAGAGGCATGTATTTATTCAGTATGCTCGTCATGTACTCGGCAGTCTCTTCCGGTGTGCGATTGCGGAAGCTGCATGCCTCCAACTCGGAAAGGACTGAACCAAGATTAGCACATGTCGATTTATTCAAGCAAAACAAAAAGTATACCTTTCAGCCGGTTAATTGCCCACGTCTCAAACTCCTCCAGCGTGATTTCCGCCGTCGGAGGCAAGATGTAGTAATTGAGTCGGTGTTCATAATTTTGCTGTTTGAATTCTGGGTTTGCAAACTGCCTTTTCTTGTGATCAATGTTCGCGCGCCTCTTGGGGTCGACACGAGAATAGTCGTGGCGGATCATCGCGGTTGTTGGTGAGAGTTGTTGCGTAGTTCACTCGGCGATGGTTCGTAAAGTGGTACCTCGAAACTAACGCGCTGGGAGACGCGTCAAGAGCACGGACCAAGAATGTCGCGATTGGCGCTAACCCTTTCAAGCGGTCGTAGTCCTTAGGGATACACGACCGCGTCGCATGCATTACACAGGTCTAGGAGCGTGTTGAATGGTCGTGAAAGAAGATTATCTTGTCTCTATGAATCTATATCCTCTATACCATATATGCGCAAGATCTTCGCTACTCGCACTGAACCCAACATGTTTTTTAACCCAGTAAATCGCCCAAGGAGTCTACATAAGCCATAGGAACTGTCGGTGCCCCTTCTGTGAGAAATTCCTCCTTCTTACTTACTCCGGTCAGAACGGCCAATGTTCCCCCTAGCTTTCCTTCAATACCAAACTGGATGTCTGTGTTCATTCTGTCCCCAATCATGCACGCACGACTGCGGTCGAAGTGGAATTTGCCTTCAATAGCATCCATCATGGCCTGGCTCGGCTTGCCGAGAGGAAGGGCTTCCCTCCCGATTGCCTTCACCAAGCCCGCGCCAGCTGATCCGGCTCCGGGGAACAATGAATGCGCCATAGGGAGTGTACTATCCGTGTTTGTAGCAAGGAAAATCGCTCCTCGCTGAAGATACTGGAAAGCAATAGACATTTTTAAGTAGTTCAAGTGGAAGTCTAGGCCGCTGAGAACTATCCCGACATCCGGATCTAAGGCGGACCCATTTGCGAGGTTGGTGAAGTCTTCCGGCTCGATATCGCGGCGGAAAGCTGGATCTGTGCCACCAACGTATGGGACGCCCTCCGCATCCAACTCCTGCTCAATTCCAGATTCACCAAGTACGAACACCTTATTCCTAGGAGCAGGGAGTGTGAGGATACGAGCAATATATACGGCGGCGCTATAAGCAGATCCGAATACTTCTTCCTAGCTCTTTGTAAGTCAACTGAGATGCAATCAAATCGGAGAGACAAACCACATTGGCTGATATGCCTAACTTATCGAACTTCTTCTTGTAATCCGCCCGTGATTTGGTGCTGTTATTTGTGACAAAGACCAGTCGTTTGCCTACAGTGTATGTCAGGTAGAGAGGAGAGCGTCAATTTCCTGGGATCAGAACCTTTGCTTCTCAGCATTTCGACCGTCTCGGCTACCTTGGGGAAAAGGTGGTCTCCAGACCAGAGAACGCCTATCCTTCTTCACGATCAGTGTTAAGATTCCTTCGATGGATATCTATATTGCGACCATCTTCGGGATTGCATAATTGGTCTCTCTGGTAGAGGTCGCACGTACCATCGCAGTCGAATAGGAAGACCTGTGATTATAACACTCAGCGAGAGACACTTGATAGACCAACGCACAACTTACATCAAATTTCGAAAGGAATTCCTCGATACCAGCCTTATCGCCAGTTAAATACCTCGGCTGCGACATCTCAAGGGAGCTTCACTGAAAAATTGTTGTGGGAAGGATTCATAAAATAGCTGAGTGAGACCAAAGTGTGAGATATATGCATTTGGTGGGGGCGGGGTGCTCGGCGTCCCATGTACAAGGAAATTCGGAACGAAGTCCGATGATCCTCCGAAACGCAGCGGCATCTACCTATCTCACAACCTTACTTTAGATCCTGCGTAGCATCTTTCCAATAACGATACAATCTATATCTATGTATGCTACAACCTTGATATCTCTAGTCAATCGACGAAGACTTTCTTCTCTAGCTCACCATAATGTTCAAAGAAGCTCTCGAATAGGTTGACAGCATGCTCAACGTCATAAGCGCCAGCAGTCTCCCGAATACTGTGCATGCTGAGCTGAGGATTGCCCAGATCAAGGGTCCGACTGAGTTTCGCCGCCAACATCGGGCCAATTGTACTGCCACAAGATGAATCATTACGGACGACAAATTCCTGGAGCGGTACACCATTCTCTTGCAGGTTTGTGGACGCCTTCTTGGCTCGCTGGGCTGCCATCTTGAGCAGCTCTTTGCCTGCTGCGTTGGTCGCATATCGATTGTTGGCATTGATTTTGATGACCGTCCCTTTGTTCATCTCGGGCCTGTGCTGCGCTTCATACTTACCGGGATAGTTGGGGTGGACGGAGTGGGCCATGTCCGCGGATATGAGAAAGGACGTTGCTCGGGTCTGGTAAAGTGCTGTAGACGTATCGACATCGAACTTATCGTATGATTTGTTGGAATTAGACTTGGATGGTGGGATTACTGAGAGGCGCTCGATAACGCTCGGGAGCAAGTTAGAGTCTGCTCCTTGGGCAGTTAGACTACCGATTTCCTCGTGATCAAACAAGGCGACCAGCCGGGTGGTACCATCCTCATCAAGCGCAGAAGGCGAGTTGAGACTCTTGATTAAACCCTCAATGCTACAGTAGGACATCATCAGATTGTCTAACCGCGGGGAGAAGATAAGCTCGTTGTTAAGTCCACCGATAATCGACTTTTGCGTATCGTAAAGCACCATTTCAAATTCCCCGATATCTGATGGGCTAACGCCTAGTTCCTCGGCCATGATTTCCAAGATATATGGATGGTGTTTCTGTGTCATTGGAGCCAACGCGCCACCAGGACCATCTTTGTCTACTACCTCCTCAGTCCTCCCTTGCCTATTCAACTCTGCAGCTGCCAACCCAGCAATAGGGAATAATTGTGTCTCCTTGTTGAACTGGAAGTTCTCTTGCCTGTCGAGGTGAATGGCCAAGGTCGGGATTCTAAGAATCGGCCTATCCACCTTGACCAAGCGGTGTTCGACTACGCCGTCCTTCCCGTGGACCATGACACGGCCTGCAATTGATAGATCCCGATCGAACCAAGTATGCCACAGACCACCACCATAAGTCTCAACCGCTACCTGTAGGAAGCCATCGCTTTGTCGTTTCGAATGTGGCTTGATACGAAGGCAAGGTGAATCGGTGTGGGCGCCAATCATGGCGATGGGATTTCCGGCCTTCCATTTCTTGCCAATGGCGAAGGCAACAATAGAGGAGCGATTGCGGGTCAGGTAATATTTGCCTCCGGGCTTCAAGGTGGACGTCCACGAATCACGCTCCTGTATAACATGAACACATTAGCAATCTCAACACCTCTAGTCCTATCTGACGACATTCGGGAGCATGCGAGGCTTGAATCCAGCAGGGTAACACAAGGCTATCAATCATATGCCACACGACCTAATGTCGCACTAATACATTTTGCCATAAACAATCCATACATGCAGCCTGCCATTGGGGCATCATAAGAAGTATAAGAGGCCAACTATACGACGAGACGGCATGAAACTGACCTTAATATGCTGAAAGCCGGCCTCTTCAAGCCGCTCTATGGCTGATTGCACAGCATGATATGCTATGCTCAATTATTAACGAGAGATATATATACTCCATACCGGTAACAACTCACGAGAGGGCGAGTTATTCACGAAGGACAGGAAGTCCTCGGCAGCGTGGAGTGATGGTTTCGCCATTGTCCTGTATGCACACGACAATAAGACGAATGGACGAGGTGCAACGATACAGATCTGAGTTGGCCTTGGATGCAGGACTGAAGGTCGGACGAGTAGGGTCCTGAGCATAGGATAGGTCGCGGGAGAGGCCATGAGGAGCTAGGGTCTGTTGGCCGAGAAGGGTTTGAGGCGCCAGACCAGCCGCCTCTGAAACGGCGCGCGGCACGATTGGCTGGATGCCGCGGTGCACGCGTATTTGATGGCCCCGGAGAATCAAAACAAAGTCGGCGGCGACAACAGCGTGACGTCCGCGCACACATACACACATACACCAACTCTCCTCTCGTTGCAGTCAAAAGCGCTGTGTTCTCTACATCGCATTGTGTCTCTCACTGAGCGGGTTATTGAACTCCCAACGTCCTCCTTGCCCCAACCCTCCTCTCTCTCTCTGCCTCCCAGCGCGCTAGCTTACCTAGATCCTGCGGCTCTCCCCGACTTTCACCTTCACCATCACCATAACAACCTCCCCCACCACCATCGCCCGGCCACCGCCCGCCAACCACGCCCGCCGACGCCGCCCAAGGCAATGCCCACCTCATTTGACTGAAGGACCCGACATATAACTGAACGCCGCGCGCGCCGAGGTCTGGCTGGGGAGAGGTGCGGCGCCAAAGGGGCTGTTTACGCCGTCAAGAGTTGGAATCCTGCCTTCACTCGACCTTTACCTCTCCGACGACTCCACTCGGCCGCGACTCTCACTTTCACCTTCCCTCGCCGCCAGGGTGAAAGCACTGACCGCCAGACGTGCCCCGCCCGCTGCCTCTCTTCCCACTCTACGAGCGCATATCTACCCGCTACCCCACTCCGTCCTCCACGACCACAACACGTACCTACGCTCACTTGCACTGCTCCTTGAACACTGGGAACCCTCAGTCGCGAGGTGTCTAACCGCAATGCAGGACGAGATTGAGTTGCCCAGACCCTCGACCGAGCGGCCTGCGGAGGAGGTGCGGACACCAACCCTTATCTCACCTCCAGAGTCGAAGACACCGCCGACAGCCACCCACAAGCGCAACCAGGCCGATTTCGGACTCAGCAAGCATGATCGCAACTCGGAGCCAGTAGATGCGTCCGCATTATCTCGTGCGCTGGAGCGGTTCGAGCAGGCGGGTAGAGTGCGAGAGCGAACGCCGACTGCAAGCCCAAGCAGAAAGCGCCAACGCATCTATGGCGATAGGTATGACACCCCTCTCGATAAGGAAACATCAACTAATTGCATCTCGCAGGTTCATACCAAATCGGTCGGGCCAAGATCTGCAGGCAAGCTTCTCACTGCTGCATGAAGACGGCTCCCCTGCGACTCCCTCCAAATCTGTCCGTCGCTCGGCGCACGAGGTCAATTTCCAGCAAAGTGAGTTTTCCATCTCTTTCTTGTCCCTAGAAACAGTTCACTCTAACTTTCAGTAGCTGACCAAGCGAATTCCACCTATTCTGCCGTCATTCGCCATGAGCTGTTCGAGTCGACCGTTCCTCAAGCCATTCCTCAGAGTCTCTCTCCCACAGAGAGTGCTACGCTACGCCATTCAGGTCGGTCACATACCCCGCCCGCGCGGACGACTTCGACTCTCCCTGCTCCAAACCTGACTCCCTCGACGCCACATAAAAATCTCTTTTCTTATCAGTCGCCCCGTCACAGTTATTCCGGACAGCCCACTCCATCACGTACTCCGCAAAGTCGCCATGGAATTAATTTGAATGCGCGATCTGAGATCTATAGCCTTTCGCCAGTCAAATACAGCAGCCAGCGAATGCTTCTGAGCCCCCAGAGGACGCCGCGCGCTGTTTCTAAAGTTCCCTACAAGGTCTTAGATGCGCCAGATCTAGCCGATGATTTCTACCTGAACCTCGTGGATTGGGGCAGCCAGAATACTCTTGGAGTAGGCCTCGGATCTTGTGTTTACATGTGGAATTCGAACAGCGGCCGAGTGACCAAGCTTTGCGAATTGAACGATGACACCGTTACTAGCGTCAATTGGATTCAGCGGGTAAGTGACACTGTCCCAAAGATGCACGATCTATTCCTTCAAGCAGACTGTACTGACGCAAACAGGGCTCTCATATCGCTATAGGGACTAATAGAGGGTATGTGCAGATCTGGGATGCACAGTCTCAGCGCCGCCTGCGAACCATGTTAGGCCACACGGCCCGTGTTGGTGCCCTTGCGTGGAACGAGCACATCCTTACCTCAGGTTCTCGGGATCGGACTATCTATCATCGTGATGTGCGCCAACCCGATCAATGGCTCCGTAAGCTAGTTGGACATAAGCAAGAAGTGTGCGGCCTGAAGTGGAATGCCGACGATCAACAGCTCGCTAGTGGTGGCAACGACAATAAGCTTATGGTTTGGGAGAAGTTGAACGCTGAACCCACCTTCAAGTGGAGTGAGCACCAAGCAGCCGTCAAAGCCATAGCCTGGAGCCCCCACCAGCGTGGACTCCTCGCCAGCGGAGGTGGTACTGCCGACCGAACAATCAAGTTCTGGAACACGTTGATCTCCCCTACCGGCCCGTCTCCTTCGTCTTTAGCTGCGGCTTCCGCTGCGGCTTCGGCGGCTGGCCCCGATAGTGTCCCGAACTCCCCCACGGCTCCAGCCAATCTGTTGAATAGTTTGGATACTGGTAGCCAAGTCTGTAACTTAGCTTGGTCAAGGAACAGCAACGAGATTGTATCGACCCACGGCTATAGCCAGAATCAGATCATTGTTTGGAAGTATCCGAGCATGCAACAGGTGGTCTCGCTTACCGGCCACACTTATCGTGTGCTATATCTTGCAATGAGTCCTGATGGCCAAGTCATCGTCACTGGTGCCGGAGACGAAACCCTTCGCTTCTGGAACGCTTTCAAGAAGAAGGAGCGCAGCAGCGGTCTCAATACCATGGACAACTGGGGTGTAATCCGCTAAGAGCCTACTTGCCCGGATGTACGATTGAGTTGGTGTACAATACTTGTACGTCTGACCGGATCCTCCCCTGCCGGTTATATCTGGACCACATGTGCATCACACATTTCAATAATCTACCATTTAAGATTATTCTTATGTGTCTGCTAAGGTACACTCGGTCTCAGTTAAGCAGCAGCAATCTGATATCTATGTGGAAATTAGCTTACGGTGGTCTATTTCTCTCTCCACATCTTTCACTTCTTTAGCATGACTGCATGGGATGGTGTTCGCGGCGCTCCAGGGGGATAACCGGGATACCACTTTTCTATTGTTTTCTTTTAAGCATCTGCATATGAATCTGGGTGTTTGGGTTCTGGTAACGAATACCATGCATACCCCTGCATGTATTCTACTTTCTAGAGCATGTGAGAAGCGGTAAGGCTTCTTCGACCTCTGGAATATCTGCATCGAGAATTTGCGCAGCAGATCATGCGAATGATTTGCGCTGGCTGGCTTTATAATTGCTTCGGCACTGCGCCATTATCTGGGAGATCTGGGTGGTCTTGGCTGGCTACCGGTTATCCGGGCATGAAAATGAGGACATGAGTGTATTATAATGAAGATACCAAAAATTTTCACGACTATATGATGGTACTGTATATGCGTTGTGAGGCTTTGCAATATCGTGAATATTGAACCCGCACCAACATCACGAATGCCTTGTTTTGACGTATGATTATTATAACTTGGGAACGGCACCATTGATATTCACTCTTACCGTTCAATTTAGACATTCAGAAATGAAGCTGAAAGTGGGTGAGTTTGGCGCTTTTGCTCTAAAAACATATTTCCAGGGAAGACTTGCGCAAGTAGATGAAGGCATTCATTTTCTGCTAACAAAGGCTAAACTAACTACATGTTAGTCTTAGTCCTCGCTCCATGTCCACATTATTCGCGCATCCAGCATATTCCATATTCAGCGCCCTCCGTATTGATCAAATTCATGATGTAGTACGAACTATTTCAACGCGAATGGACACAGGCTAGCAATTCTCGACCAAAAACAAAAAATCCGGACTCACAGAAAATCCACCACGTAGGGCCACGAATAACCGATTAGTCCTCTATTCCCATGTCCCTGGATATCATGCACCCAAAAAAAAAAAAAGATTTTGGAAATAGAAATAGAAAAGGAAAATTATTGAATCGTGGGAATATAAAAAAAACAACCACTTTACACAATATACATGACACAGCGGAAAAATATCAAATTCCAATCAGCGCCCACACTGTTGCCTGTTTTTCGCTCGGCTTCGCCTGCTTCCTGAACATCTTGCCGCCCAGGTTCCCACCCTTGAGGCGCAGCATCCTAGCCAGTTCGATATCGGGCTTGCTGTCCCCGGCGATTAGATACAGCGGCGTACGCCCCTTCTTGTCGACGACATTGGGGTCCGCACCAGCGTCTAGCAGGTGTCCGGCCGCCTCGGTGAAGTAGTACGTAGCGCAGATATGCAAGGGCGCGGACTCATCGCGGGAGGCGTCGGACGCGTTAAGTGGGATCCCTGCGGCGCAGAGCAGCCTTATGGCTTCGTTAAGGGAGTGTAGTTCTTCGGGGGAGGAATTCAGGCGCCTGGTGCCGAGGGCGAGGTGGAGCAATGTTTTGCCCTTGGGGCCTGTGGCGGTGAGGTCGAGGAGGTGGGGGTTGGTGAGGAGGGTTTGGATGGTGGGCACGTCGCGTTTTTCGCAAGCTTCGAGGAGTTGGGAGGTTAATTGAGGATCCTCCTGTTATATGTTAGTCTCGATTGGATTTGCGTGAGGGGGGATTGGGAAAACTTGCTCTTATGGGAGTTAGAGGGAGCGTCATTTTCTCTTCCGGTACAAACGATTGGGGCATCGGCGTTGAAGCGAGGTTTTCAGTTGGGGACGGCATCATTTGCTCTTCTAGTATAAATGATTGGGGTGTTGGTGTTGGAGGAAGATCTTCAGTTGGTGGTGTTATCAGCCCGGCAACTTCCTGCACTGCTATGGTTGTGGTTGCCATAGCCATGTTGTTTTTGATAATAATGTCTTTCTCGATTACGAGTTCTTGCTGAATCTTGGATGGGCTCTTTGGCTGGGTCTCCGGAGCGGTGTGCTCTGCTGATGCTCGTCCACTGTGCAACTGGCCCACGTCCAAAGTGACAGCGGCAGTTGTCTCCGGGTTTGTTACATTTGCTGACTGGGGCTCATCATTCTGCGGGACCTGAGGAATAGGCGTAGGTTCCTGCTGGGAGTTTCTCATATCCACCATTGCTTTGAAAGCTTGGAATTCTTGGAACTGAGCCCATATTTCTGGTGTCACACCAGGATTTTTCTCCGTAGGTTCTTGCTGCGTTTTGTCGCCTGGATAGGGAGGTGATGGGTCAGCACTTCCCAGAGAGGAAGCTTTAGCTAGAGTTGTGATTTGGCGCTCAGCTGAAGCTTCTTGATCTATTTCATCTTGTCTAGTGCTCTCGTATAATTCAGGTGAAGGGTTTGGCTGATGTTGGATGGGTTCCTGAGAGGTGATTGCATCACCTGGTGTTTGTTGAACGAGATCCTCGCTTAGTAGCTGAGGCGTTTTACTAATTGCTTTGGAGGGGTTATTCGAGTTGTGATGAGGCGATTCCCGAGCCATCGAGTTCTCCGTTGTTGCATGGCCACTGATTTCCAGACTAGGCGGATTTCCTTGATTCGCTTCATCAGGTAAAATTATTCGCGGCACGTTTTGCTGGCGTCCATCCTGGGACCGAGAAGATGTGGGTCTAGGGCCATGCGCATCACGGGACAAACTTCGATGATGAGATGCATGTCCAAGGCCGGGAATTAGGTGCTAGATATCTAAGCAAAATTCTGCACATACAGTTATCCAAAACCACTCACAGGATGAAGAATCTCTCTTGCCCTAGCCCTCCATGACTGCCCACCGCTTCTCATTAGCAAGAAAGCTTTTGTACAAGCTGCGGCTGTCATTGCCGCATACCTCTGCCATTGCTTGTTCTTATGGCTATCTGCATAATCGCATACTGCCTTAATGACCACAACAGAACCAATTTGCTCGTAAACGCCAGCACCTTCCATTTCGAAAGCAATGACCTGCTCCTGTTTGGCAACTCTATCCCGATGGTTGCCTGATTTCATCACTGTGTCACCGGATCCAATGGCACCGATGTGAATTATGGGATACTTCTTTCCCTCATCTGATGGAGTCTTCAAAATGCTTCTCAGTCGTTTGCGCTCAACAAGATGAGAGTTTCCACATTGGAGCTCATCACAATTCAGCGTCCTGGCAGCGTCGCAAACTGAGTCGGGACTGCTTTTCTATTAGTAACTATCCACTAGAGCATACTAACCCCCCTACTGACCTGATGTTGCAAACCTGACAAGATTTGTCGTAGTGCTTATGAAGATACTGGGATTGGTAAAGCCTGTCATCTTGAGGCCCTGGGCGGTGTTTGTTTCCACCAAATTTATCCTTGAGGTTTTTGACACAGAGTGTAAGGAGTCGCTCCTGAGTGTGGCTACTTTCCTTCAACTTGGTGAGGAAAGGAAGCGTTTCTCTATCCGGATTGCATTTCCCCCCCGCTAAGTACCCGGTGGGATATTGTTTGCCTTCATCATACTTCTGCAGATGCGTGCTGATGATTATGTCGCCGAGTAAAATATCCTGGTCTTCAGTTGACTTTGGTAGCCCACCACAGACTCCAACAACGAAAATATGTTTGATGTTGTCGAAACTAAATCGAAGATCGCCGGCCACGGATGCTGCTTTCGCTTTTCCAATACCGTGCATCCAGGCGAGCACTACTAGCCTCTCGTCAATACTCCCTGTTGTGTACGTATTCCTATCTTTAGGATGTTTCTTGATCTGATCGTCATACCAGACTTCATCGAATAATTGTTCTACTGCGCTCGATTCAAAGCCCAACGCACACAGGATGGCGGTCTCAAACTGGTCGTTCTGGGGCGGAGCGTCGAAGAGAGGATCATCAGCCATATTGAAGAATGCGGTCCCCTGCAACAGGAGAACAAAACATTGAATGACTCGGCTGAGAATATACTGAAAGCATCAAAGTAATGGCTTACGACGACAATCTGCGATATAGAGAGTCAGTCGTATGCTGAGAGTCAGATATTCGAGTTCTCGAAACGTGATACACATCTGACGAACAACCGCTAGGCTGGTATTAGTCTGCCAACCTACAGCAACGATAGCACCCACCATCCCGCATTCTTACCATTGCGGGGCCGAGAAGAGTTCGTATCCGCTTAGAACAACCAACGGCCAAAGTCTGTTCTCCCGAACATAGTAAATTATTTGCTTATGCGGGTGTAAGACGCCATTAGCTGGGGGCTCCAACAAGGCAAACATTGCTGCCTGACCTAAATTCTCGATAGCCTGTGCAATTTGATTTGTAAGAAATCAGGCTAGTTCTAGAAGGCATGCTTTGTTCATAAGTCTGCGCCAATCGCCACTTGTTTATTGGAAAAACAGGCGGCACGGATCCAATTTTGCGTGCAAAAACTCTGTAATAGCTACATCACGGGATAGTTCGGGCCAAAAAGCAATTTTTGTCAATAACATTTGGAAGCCACCGAAAATGTTTGCAGTGTGGGTTTCAGCTGAGTCCGGTTTGAAGGACGCAAGGCTGAGACACTGAGGCAACTATTGCCGACTCTCTTTATTTCCCCATGCTATTTGTGGCCCCAAATCATATGTTTTGACTCATGTCACCGCAGCTGAAGTTGGCCTTCAATTGTGGGTTTGTCCGACCATCAGTTTGGGCTTGCATGAGCTTCGTATTAGCTAGCAAATTACGTATATCGCATCGTAGTTGTAGTTTTATGATTGGTCTCCATACGTGGCCTAGCTCCAACTACACTGATCGACTCACACGCTCGCTCCGATGGACTTTTCGGGAAATGGATGTAATTTACCAAGGAATAGGGAGCAGTCCAGTAGTTTCTCGGAGCAATTCATACCGCGATTTTCGAGCAAGAACTTTATGCCAATCTCTCTTGTCCAGCCCAGCCACATTTGCTGCAAGAATCTGACCAACAGTGACCCTGCCATGGTCTAGCTCCTCGCCAAAACCAAAATGGCGCGCGCGACTTACGTACTCGGGAGGAACTGTGACGCCGCATGATATTCCAAGTGTCGTCTTGTTGTTAGTAGCATTGTGAATTACAATGATTCCGTAGTCAGTTGGCCGCTCGATGTTAGTCGTTTGGATGAAATTCTCCACCGAGGCGACAAAAACAGTACCAGCCCCATTCTTTAGAAGAATTTCCCGGTATTCTTCCGTGTTGAGACGCTTCAGGGCGTTGTTGATCCGATTGTACGCTCCAACAACTCCCGCGTCATTGTACGGTTGCTCGCCGACGCCCGATTCTACTGGGACTGTGATAGTGCGAACCGATACATTCTGATTTCTGAATGTTCCTTCCAAGAGTTGTATCTTGAATTCATTCTCCGTAGGAATGATGACGACGACTGAGTTACCAGAGACGGAATACTGAAAAAGTGAAAACGGTTGTGTGGGCAGAGTCTTCGTAATGGGTGGAACTACTCGTTCTGTGCCCGCTATTTCCGCTATGTTGCGAACTAGGGTGCTCCCCATTGCTAGAACAAGCTCTTTTGAGTAGTTTATGACGTTTGCCGCCGCACTCATGTGGTGTTCCATTTCGCTCGCCCCATACTCCCCTACTACTCCTGTTATATATATAATAGGAAGGGTGAGACTGGAAATATCTAGAGCCGTAATGTCAGACGTTAATAGTAATAAAGATACAGTACGAGAGATAGGGGACGGGTCAGAATATGAAAAATATCCTAAATTCATAATATAGAATATAGAAACCGGGCAGGTGGATTTTCAATAGGCCTACCTAAAGCAGTTAAATGAGAAGTCAGGTATGCAGAACCTGCCTGACTAACTTCCCGTGCTTCTGTTGGCATCTTCGTGTACCGTAACATTGGGTATTTAATATCCCTTTGGTGCATATGCTCTTTAGCTAGTAGCCATTTACCGTCATTCCCTATTTCATGCTCAAGCACGTGAATAGTTCGAAGGCCAACATTCTCCGCCGTCGACATGGAGTTTGTTACTAAGGTTTGAATTATAATATCGCCTGCACTAGCCATTAATTTGGGCGATATGACATCGAGTCCTCCTAAAAGGTATGCCTGAATGGTTGGGAACTTCATTCTAATGTTCTGCATGGTGTCCATAAGCTCGCTACAGCACGTCATCTGCAAGTTGCTGGAGACGACTGTAATACTCCCGATGCGGAAAATGTGATACTGATTTGCTTCGTTCCATTGACCGGGGCCTTCCTCATCCGCCATCCCTCTGTCTAGTCCAAGTAACGTTGGGTGCGTACATATCCACCCGATAGTAGGTTGGATGCCTGTCTCGAGTTGAGAACAGTTACGGTCAAGATCCGAAGCCATGTAAAAGGTGGTAAAAAACAAATATCAAATATTATGAAGGAGGGATTATGGCTAAGGAGGAAGCTAGGAGCTTGAAGAAGGCAGCTAGCTGAGATGAAGCCACGCACGCGCATATGCCTAACTTAATATAGTTAGTCTATTGCTCCTTGTGGCATCCCTAAGTACGGAAATACTGTAAGACGGTTCTTAGTTAACGGATTACATTGATGATCTCTGGTGTTAAGGTTAGGAAAGATTCATTGCCTTGTTAGTGAGGTTTCATCTTCACTGATTTTGAGGTCTCTATGCGAAGCTGTTAAAGTCTCATGCGTCCTCATGAAATGAGTTGGCCGAACGAGATATATTACTTTTGCAGTAGACAAAGTAATTATAAAGTGCGTTTGTCTTACGGTTCATTAGAAGTGTCGAATAAGTCGGATATACGAAATTCTTGAGATCTTTTAGGTGCATGAGCTCATGCACTTCATCAAAACCCTTAAAGTATTACGAAGACTGAATTTATTAACTACGGACAACCTTACCATTAAGCCTACTTGCTACGCATACTTGATAACATCCTACGACAATACTGCACACTTGAGACTTTCACAGCTCTCGAACATTTAATCCCTCGCGTTGCTACTTTAGGAAATGTAAGATTTCAACAACCTGATTCCAACTAAGAGACGGGCTCGCTTTGATCCGACTTTTGGACACCTTCTAGTGCTGGGTCAGTGGTTTTGAGGTTGGTATTCCCTCCGTATTTACCGGTTTGGCGCTGGCTGACGAACGGCATCCACTTGGATATGTTCTTGATGTGCTGTAAGTGCTTAAGTTTCTTTTTGCCGTGATCCCTCAATCGAACATCAAATCTCCTACTCATGTCCTCGAGCGAAGTGGCCTATATTCATCAGACTACGTTACATTGACAATTACATGAACGAATGACAAGATACTCACATTGCCAGTACTAGGGACTAGGAAGTAAACGAGCAAAAAGCCTAAAAAGCTGAAGCCGCTGCAGCTGTTAATGTTATCTCGGGTTAGTTTAGGGTTAGGTTACTTACGTAAAGACTCCGAAAAGCTTGTCGCTGCCCCAGGCCAAACCTCTGGGAACGAAAAGGGCTAAGAACCCGGATCCTTGACAATATATTAGCCTCTTTGGACCATGGGGGATTTGGAGGGGTTTAATTACCGAGGAAGTTCCAGAATACCCCCCACTAAGCGACAAAGGTTAGTAAACACTATTGCTGCAGAAATCTTGAGCTTCATACCGACATTCCCACCTCTATGTGTATATTAGTATATTAGTATATTGAAGCGAAGAGACGGCTCTTACCTCTTCCCTCGTTAGGCCAGACCTCTGCCGAATACAGGAAAGGGACAGCCCCAGCGCCTGCAAAATCTTGTTAGCCCTTAATACTCAGCGAAAGTGTAAGGTGGAAGAGATTACCTGGCGAGTAGCACATAGTGAAAATGAAAACAAATGCTGTCACTGCACCTAACTTGTTCGGATTGTCCTCAGGAAGGCGTAATAAGAACGTTAGGATGAATAGCATCACAGTACCACTTGCTAACGATTGGAGCAATAATCTGCGTCGGCCATAAAGCAGTCTCTGCATCTTCTCCAAGGATTCCTCCTTCTTTTTTGAAACTGGTTGGAGAGGGGTTGATCCGGAGGGATAAAGTTCATCCATTGAGGCATTTAGAGGTAGAGGCTCAATCCAGAAATAGGCCACTGCAGAAAAGATAGCGTTGGCTGCTCCGAATCCCATACTCAAGCCTAAATTCCTCTTTATTCCTTCATCCGGATCGCTTGTTGTGGTAAGATTCGCGGCCGTGAAGAAGATGCTTGCAAGGAAAGCGAGAATATTGATACCTGATAGTTGCTGAGACAGCATAACTATCATAGTCGCAACTGCAGCGCGGCGATTACTATTATGTGTTATTTAATGCCTACAGATCTCGGGTTCCGAGAGAAGTGACGCGGACTATTTCTTACCGGTCAATAGTAACGATTTTTGGCAGTCTCTCACCGTAGCCAATATGGCCAATAAACTGAAAAATTAGTTAGTATACATTCCTCAGAGAACGACGCACGTATAACATCGCTATTTCATACGTTTTGCCAAGCTTCTGTAAAATTTCAATCTTTTAGCTTTTCGCTAGACATTTGCTAAGGCACTGATCTAGAGAAGTAGAATCTGCCAGGCGTAGCCGGTACTACTCACATGGTTAAGGTCTGGCTTCTGCTTAGACTTCTTTTTATCTTGTCGCTGGTAATATCTCTCGGTTTGAATCTGGTAATAGATGTAGACAAATTCCTCAGCAGCCAACCGTCTTTCTTTACGAAGTCGAACTAAAGTATCGAAGGCCTTGATATAATTTCCTTGGATAATGAGCCAGCGTGGACTCTCGCAGCAAAGATAGGTAAGAATAAGCAGAATCAGTGCGGGGATGGCACCACTCAAGACCTGGTTTCTCCAGTTCGTCCGGAAAATATATGTTGCGACGCTTCCTGCGAATATTCCGATGGCAGTAAAGACTTGCCACGAGACAAGAATGCGTCCACGCTTGTTGGGGGGTAATATCTCGCTTTCCCAGATGGGAACAATCGAAGCCTTAGCCCCAATTCCAATTCCAAGAAACAAGCGGGCGATGAGATATCCCTCCCATGTCGTAGCCCGCGAACCACCGATCGTGGCAGCGAAACTGAAAGCGGCGGCTATAAATACAGAGCCTCGCCTGCCAAAGAATCGAGAATAGCAGATTGGGTCTACCAGGAAAGGGCCAAGGACAGCCGCAGAAAACCAAGTGATCGCGTTCACCGCCCCAAATGTCCAGACATCTCCGCGACTCTGATTAGGTTCAATAGAGACACCTAACCCATTTGGCCACCCAAGGTTGCCATTTGCTGCCTGGTCCCATCCTATTGAGAGTGTTAGATTCCTTTGACGTAGAGGTCGCCTGGAACTGACCTTGAGTCATTGAAGCCATGCAACAAGCAAGAATTGTAATCAAAAGGTCCTTGGGCTCCATCCAGAACTGCTTGGATTGTTGGATCTCGATAGCCCTACGTTCTCGAGGCTCGAGCAAGTCTATAACGCCACGGGAATCAATCGAGGGTGTATAAGCAGGTCGCTCGTCGTCTTCGTTCGCTTCCTCTTCATCTAGTTGGTGGCTCCCGTGTCCTTTAGATTGAATATGAAATTAGCGCCATCCTAGAGTGATGAAAGCTCGAAATGCTACACTTACTTCTAGCAAGTCTAACCCCTACTTGCAATTCCTCCTCTGTTGCAGAACTTTGTCCCGCAAAGTGCTCATCATAAAGCCTTTTAACAAGAGCTGTCATAATCTCTAGCTCTAGTTCTTCGAGGGGATTGTCTTTGAGGGTCCATTCTTCCTTGTTTTGGGTGTCGATAGTTGCTTCTGTCTGACACTTGTAAGAACGCATCGTCATAGATTGTGTACAGACTCACTTTGTCTTCAGGCATCTTAAATATCTCAATTTTTTACTTTAGGACAATAAAGTTGCTTCGATAGTTATAACCTGTGTGGAATTCTTATGGTGGAGCTTGGTGAAGCACTTTTGAGAAGAGAATAATTTCAGCCTTGGTCTTTAGCCCCTGTGCTCCAGTGGAGCCGTGTACGCCTTCGTAATAGTACTCTCTCTACATTCCTCACATCACAGGGTCTTAGCATGCATAAGGAGGACCTGAAAAGGCCGGGATGTCTGCCTTCCCTTTGGCATTCGGCAAACCCGAACAAATGAAATGCTTTCCGTGTACGAAGTCGCAGAGCCTTATTATTGGGATGAAGCCGGCGTCTTGCGGTTCCTCCATTATCCTTGCTTAGATATGCAACAAATTTATGACTGTCAGCAAGTGGCTTTGGATCTAGTGAAGAACAGCGGCAACTTTAACC
Organism: Lojkania enalia; assembly: GCA_010094045.1. NCBI lineage: Eukaryota > Fungi > Ascomycota > Dothideomycetes > Pleosporales > Lojkania > Lojkania enalia. The sequence goes on from ML986767.1 coordinate 46,416, forward strand.
TCGTGGCGTGAAGGACTCCGCACATAGGGATTTCTGCTAAAACCCACTGCGCACAACTCCTTGAATGCTGCAGCTTCGGAACCAGGATACTACGACTAGTTGGCTGCCACGTGCATGGTAACTTTTTCCAACACTACATCACTACAAACGAATTTCACGCATTTGCAAGTCACATTATTCAAAGACACTTAGTGTAATTAAACTGACCTTACTGCCAATCGCAGTTGATGGCTGCCCCGTGCCAAGTGTCGGGAACAACCTTATAAGTAAATGCGTAGCGAAAGCGATATGAGTGGTTGGGGCCAAGTGCGCTGTCAAAATTAGTTTGGGTCCTCTCCTGCAGGCGTTCTGCACGAGCACAGTTGCGGAATGAAGCCTGCTTGTCATTGTCTCAGCCTTGTTCATTAACGATCAACATGATAACTAGACGGCCGGATTTGACCATTCTTAGCGAGCTTATAGAGAGTTTGCGCAGGCTGGCAAATCGCATAATAATTTGTTAGTCGCGTGGCTTCCGAATGTGCAAGAGCAGCATACTCACGCAATGCCATGGTCCGATGGTTCAGCTCGGTTGCGTTTTACAGCTGTGTTCTGCACAGTGTATTGCAGCGGCTGTTATGCTTAAGAGACCAATTGCTAGTACGCTAACGTCGAAAGAGTAATTTTCGTGATGGAGAATCAAGGAATTCTACAATAGAAGAAATAACCATAGAACCGTCTTTTGACGTTTTTCTGTGCCTTGAGATACGCGATAGTATCTGGAATCAGAGTGGGACGAGTAATACCCTTCCATTCTCAACCGGCAGTGGGGTCCTGAACATGTGCTGCATCCCATAAGGCATCCAATGGTACTATGCACTTTACAGGGCGGTTTATGGGGTACCAGTCCATTTCAAGAATGAGGATGTGGAGGACGGGGAGTAGTGTTTTGTTTTTTGCCAAAGGTGGATTTCGTCTTGAAGGCGTCGGGGAAAAACAATACCCTGCTTGGATTGGCAAAGGCGCCTCAGCTTCGTACTACCAAATCATATTCAGCTCTGACACTGCCCCTTGATTTACGCATGATTTGTTCCCCCATTAGAAAGGTGACTTGAGGCTCTATTAGACGGTGTGGAACATAAAATATAGTTCAGATTCTTCGCGAAAGCTACCCAACACCCATAGAACATTTCAGATCGTACATTATGGCCAAGGAAGGCTGCAACCATTCGGACTTGGAGGTGTGGAGGAAAGCAGGTAAGTGCATGTCTCCCAAGGGTCAAAATGTGCGCCCGTTAACAGTATAAAGGCGGTGTGGAACATTGTGAAGTCTTCTATCCTCCCGCCAAATTCCGCTCAGAAGGACTGGGCGATGCTCCACTAACACTTGTGTACTGCTCTGTGCCTTTCCACCCTCCTCGGGCTAACTAAAACGTAGCGTCGGCAACGCTGACGAAATTCGTGAATGTTTAAGATGTCGCTCGTATTTCACAGATACATTCAAAATCCCGCCCCTGTGGTGGTCTGGATGGATGCGTCGATCGAATGGGTACTTCGGAACTGATAAAGTAGTGAGATCTAGTGGCGAATTAGAAAGCTATCGTATGATATCTTTCATCGAGTCAATCACGTTAAAACTAACAAATTTCGCAGAGACATGGTTTCGTTTCCTGGCAAAACAGACTTTTCAGACAGCTCCAGCAGGCCACAAAGACTACGTATGGTACAAATTCAATGTTTTCACTCAATGGATCGCTAGCACAAGACAGATGATTGTGTTTGTATTCGATCCCCGAGTCGACATTAGAGATAGCCTGCTGAAGCACTTACTAAGCTCGTTCCCTGAGCACGGAGTATTCAATCCTTACCAAATCCACATCTCATTCCTCGAAGAGCTTGCTAGATTGCAAGATGAAGCTGTATGGGGAATACGTGATCTGGTGCGCAAGAGTGAAATCCAGAGGAATAAGCTGGGGTTTGTACGAAATGTCGAAAACTACTTCCAACTTGCAGAAGTGGGGAGACACGCAATCCACGTATCGGAAACTCTTGAAGTTGCAGTAGACACAATACGTTCCATGAAGCTGGAGTACGATCAGTATTTCATTGAACATCCTGCAACAGATCATACGTCCAGGTTGACCTACAGCAAGACCCGTATGGGTCTCAATTTCCTCAGCAATAAGCTATACAGTCTCCTGTCTCGGTCTGCTTCCAACAAAGATCGTCTCGTCCAAGAGGTGCAGCTCTCGTTCAACCTTCTCACGTGGTACGAATCCGAGGTTGGCAATCGTATCGCGCTGGCGTCACAGAACGACAGCGCGGCTATGAGGTCCATTACATTCCTCACTTTCGTATTTCTGCCAGCGACGTTTATCTCTGCCATTTTTAGTAAGTAAGACCGACGTGCTATAGCAAGTTCTGGTTATGTATGATAGACGGGCATCAACTATAAGCTGATGTCTATCTGATATTGTACCAACTAAGAGACTCCAATAGTACGAGACTTCTATTTGTGAAGAAGCTCGCTAATCGATTCTCCGTCTCTAGGCATGTCTTTCTTCAATTTTGACGGGGAAGGGAACAAGTGGAGAATTTCAAAAGACTTCTGGATCTACTGGGTCATCACAATACCAGTTACGTTATTCTCGGTGATGGGTTACTATTATGGAAATCGGTTCTTCCTGAAGAAACTTACAGATGAGAATAAGAATCTGCCCGAGCGTCTCATTCACCGGAATACCAATCTCGCAGAGAGAGAGCGGAGCGCAACTTTGGGTTCAAGTGATGATTTTCAGAAGGTTTAGGACTGACCGAGTCATTCAAAGGCCCATTTAAAAGTTATATATTGTGGTCGCTTTAAATGACTCACACATGTAGTCGCGTATCGATTTAGTAGAGTCCCTCATGAAAGGCCAGTTTAAGAGCATGCTTGGCACTACCCGTGACTCCGCGTCATGCTCGAGCGGCCCGCGCGCCGGCTATATGTACCGCATTGTTTCCACTCCCTCGCTATCAAATCCAACAGCGCAAGATGGCGAAGTCAGTCAAAAAAGTCACGGAATATCAGACCCGAGTTTACACTCTCCTCCAACAGATCCCTGAAGGCAGGATCACTACGTACGCCGCTATCGCAAAGGCTTTGAATTCATCGCCGCGCGCGGTCGGAGGTGCTTGCCGAAACAACCCCTTTGCACCGGAGGTCCCCTGTCACCGGTGTATAGCAAGTTCAGGGGTGAGTGTTCTGGTGGTGATGGATACTAGCACTAACGCAGCAATAGTTCATTGGCGGTTTTATGGGGGACTGGGAGAAGGCTCCAAGCGGACAGAACCAGACCTCCAAGCTCAAACTTCTAGCAGATGAGGGTGTTCAATTTGATGGAAACGGGATGTTGGTTGATAAGACTCGGTTGTGGGATGATTTTGATCTCAAGGTCGTGTGAGGAAGCGGGGTTCGCGAGTGGCAAAAACTAGGTGGTGTAGGAGGCTGATTCAACATTCACGAACATTCTCCTGATAATCTTCCAACCGCATAAAGCCGCCGTAGCGATATAATGATACGTAGAATTCATTATTGCATAAATGCGATGAATATTTCACAGTGTATTTGGAGCCGCTAAGCCTTGTAACGACAGGCTCCCTTTCAGAAACCTAAAGCATCGATCCAAGCCTATCCAAGCGCACTCTCACCTCACCAACCGCGCGACATCACGCAATGCCGCCAAAGCGAAAGGAGTTCTTGAAGCCCAACGCGAACACAAGGGCAAAAGTAAGGATTTCAGATTATATCATGATGCCTTCTAACGAATCCATTAGCCTTCCGGTCCGCAGACTGAGAATGATTTCTTAGAGGCAGCTGATGAGTTTGAGCAATCCGCTGGAAAATGGAGAGCGGGGGATATCGCAAAAGCTACGCGATTCTTCAATCGAGCGATAGACATGTATAATGCAGGCCTTCAGAAATACCCAAATTCTTTTGACCTTGCATACAACAAGTGAGTGCTAACTACTTTAGAAGATTGTCTACGTCGCGGACTTTTGACCTGATAATTGACCATGAACAGGGCGAATCTGGAGTATAATATGATTGAAGATCCGCGCGTCGTCTCCATATTGGGCGATAAAATCTCTTTGCTGGAAGAGACGCTCTCGTCACACCGCACAGCTATAGCGCTGAATTCTGACAATACAGACATTCTTTTCAACACAGCCCAAGTATTAACCTCATTAGCAGAAGCATTACTGGAAAAAGGGACACAAGAGACGGCGAAAGTACCCTCGAGAGCGCTGCTAGAGGAAGCTGTTGAAATATTCACAAAGTGCCTTGCAAGTCAACAGCGTGAGTATGAGGAAATGCAGGTCGAGATTGCAAAGGCACATGCAGCTCAACGGCTGAGCGAAGTTGAGAAAGGTCTTGAGGCGGGGCAAAACGCCACCACTCAAGTCCTCCAGCAAGATAGAATGGAAACATCGTCGACAATTTCGGATGAGCGAGGAGATTGGGCAACTATAATCGAGCCCGTCACACCTGAAACTATCCTGGAAACCTGCACCGCACAGCTGGAGGCTTTGTCTACACTTCTCTGCCTGTACGATCCCTCTGACCGTCATTCACTTAAACGGAAAGTACAAATGGGCCTGGAGACTGCAGAAGGCAAGATCCCAGCGCTGGCAAATCTCCTCCAAGATTCCTCCACCGACTTATCAGAAGAACCAGCACTAGGACCTACCCTGTCTATTGCACCTTCCGGCGTTGTAGAAGTACCAAAGACATCACCAAGAGACGATGCCTTTCTAGCGGCCGCTAATTTTAAGGTCAGCGTTGCCGAGGTTGCATATCGACATGGGGATAGCAGTGCCGTCGAGTATGGGAAGCAAATCGAGCAAATATTTGCATCTCTCGATTATACTGACAATCCCGATGATTTGGCATCCGTAAATGTACGTTGTGCCTTTGCAGATGCTCTTATCAATCTCGCCTCGGCCGTCTCAGAGAACGCGCAATATACTGCTTCGTCCCCTAATTTTATAACAGACCTAGAGTCCCAATGGTCGGCCCTAAGCCAAGCGCAAGCGATACTCACCCATATATCAAGCGGAGTATATAGTACTAGGCTTTCAGCTTCCCGTCTTGCGGACATTTTCCTGGCACGGGGCGATACTGACTTATTCCGATTCAGAATCTCACTCTTCTATGTCGCAAAGTCTGCATGGGTGAAAAGCAAAGCAGTACTTGTCTCCAATGCAGGAGTGTTTTACCGCGGTGCACGGAGTTATGCAAAACGAGCAGGTGCAGTAGATGTCCAAAGGACGGCCGACGCAAAGGCGACGGTGGCGGAGATCCTGAAAGCGGCAGCTTCTGGATTAGAGGAGAGGAAAGAGCATTGGAAGAGCGAAACGGCAGAAGTGGTGAGGGTTCTAGAGCAGATGGTTGAAGAAGGAATCGTGGGAAGGGAAGACGCGAAAGGTTTGGTGAGTTATATTGAATAAGGGTTGGCATTACGATTTGCATTCGACGATATCGTACGCTTTTAAATAATAAAATTATCAGTAGCCGACGAGGGGTTTCTGACATGGATTTCTTCCGCGGATACTATATGAGAGTTTAGCGACCAATCAGTGAAAGTCTCTGATCCTACACGCTCATGCCCTAGGCTTGAGAGGGTATAGTTGTCTGATTGGGTGCTATCAAGCAACTAGACCTTATAGTGACAAATCTATGAGGCTACATAATAAAGGTTTAGACATGTCGAGCACGAGGGATGCTAGCCATGTTCTTTGAGCTTGCTCCACAAATCTCCGAAATCGTCCGCTCATCTCCATCCGGACACCATGCAGCGGTACAGAAAGTTGTGTCTTACCCAACCGAAAAACCTGCAAAAGAGACGCACATCTGAAGATAGCCGAAGAACGAGGAATGACATACAGCAAAAGAGAGGAGAGGTAAGACAAGTAAACTGCAATTCCTGGGGGAATTTGTGTTCTCTAGATCGCGGGATGTTTGCCCTTCTTCGGTCCGGATTTCCGCACGTGCTCATGTCCTGCCTACGACATGCTCTCTGCCTCTTGTTGATCATTCAGAAAATCTAAGGTTCTCTATCCCCAGCGACGAAGAGCTGCGCAGATGCGAAGGCGCGATAAGCAAACCCCCCGCCCTGAAACTCTCACAATGGCTGTTTACCCCGTCAGCGGCGTTGCCCCGCATCACGTCAAACTGGTGCCGGGGAGCTTCTGCTTCTACCACCTGTCATTCTTCGACAGCTCCGAGCTTCCCCAATTCTCCTCCAACTACCGCATTTTCCCCAACCTAGCTATCATCTGACACGCTACGGAAGCTAATTCCGAAATCGTAGTAGCCGATGCAGTGGACCTCGACAAGCTCGGTGATGTTCTCATTCTGACTATAACTACTGCATCCCTCCACCACCTGCACCATGCGACCTCTATTGTCAACTACCAGAACTATTTCTAGGCAATATTATTGCAGAAGCCGATTTCAAGCAAATCCTTCGCCATTAATACTTCAGAGAACATACGCGATGGGTCATTCGGTGCCTCCAGTAAGTGCTAGACGCCCTACACGCACTATGTAGATTCAATACGAAAAGCATCAATTGCACAACATGAAGGTCTCTAATGCGCGGAATTTCATAGCTTAGCGACAAATCTCTCCTTAAAAAGCAATGCTATGTCAACGGAGAATGGATAAGCGCAAAGTCGGGCAAGACCTTTGAGGTCACAGGTGCGTAACCAGCCGAGTTGAGGCTGAGAGTTCGTACGTTAACATGGAACAGATCCCGCCACAGGGGAAGTCATAGGCACAATGCCTGAATGCGACCGAGCCGATACCGAAGCTGCTATCACCGCTGCCGCTAAAGCTCTGCCTTCCTTCCGCAAGACGACCGGACGAGAGCGTGCTCGTATGCTACGAAAGTGGTACCAGCTAATGATTGACAACGCGAATGACCTTGCGAAGTTAATAACGTGGGAGAACGGAAAACCCCTTGCAGACGCCAAGGGCGAGGTTACGTACGCAGCAAACTTCTTCGAGTGGTTCAGCGAGGAAGCTCCAAGAGTATATGGAAGCACAATTCCAGCGAGCGTCGCGGGCAACCGAGTATTCACCATCAAGGAACCTGTGGGGGTATGCGGCCTAATCACGCCGTGAGCATTCCATTACCACTCATTCTAGAAGGCGATTTACTGACGTATTAATATAGATGGAACTTCCCGGCCGCCATGATCACACGCAAAATCGGACCAGCCCTCGCAGCTGGCTGTACCGTCGTAGCAAAGTCTCCTGGTGAGACTCCGTTCACAGCAGCGGCATTGGCTGAGTTGGCTCATCGTGCGGGCATTCCAAAAGGTGTTATCAATTTTGTTACAGCGCTGAAAAACACACCAGAAGTTGGCGAGACCATTACTTCTTCCAAGACCGTCAAAAAGGTATCCTTTACCGGATCCACGGGAGTTGGCAAACTTCTCATGAAGCAATCCGCCGATACGCTCAAGAAACTGTCTTTCGAGCTTGGCGGCAACGCCCCTTTCATTGTCTTCGATGATGCTGATATGGAAACTGCCGTAGCTGGTGCTATTGCGTCCAAATTCCGCTCTTCGGGCCAGACCTGCGTTTGCGCCAACAGGATATACGTCCAATCTGGAATCTACGACGAATTTGCAAAGGTGTTTACTGAGAAAGTCAAGGGCTTCAAAGTCGGTGGCGGCTACGACCAAGGTGTAACCCATGGGCCCCTCATCCACGACCGTGCCGTTTCCAAGGTCGAAAGTCACGTTGAAGATGCTGTCAAAAAAGGCGGTCAGGTTCTCATTGGCGGCCAAAAGATGCCAGATCTTGGATCCAACTTCTTCCAGCCGACCGTCATCCGCGACATGACAGCTAGCATGCAACTGGCTCACGAGGAAACTTTCGGTCCTGTAGCTGGTCTCTTCAAGTTCGATACTGAGGCCGACGTCGTAAAACTCGCAAACCAGGCTGATGTTGGCCTCGCAGGCTATTTCTTCAGTAGGGATATCCAGAGGGTCTATCGTGTAGCCGAGGCACTTGAGGTCGGCATGGTAGGCGTGAATACTGGCTTGATCAGTGATCCAGCAGCACCTTTCGGTGGTGTCAAGGAGAGTGGGTTCGGAAGGGAGGGTAGCATGTTAGGCATCGAAGAGTATGTTGTCACAAAAATGGTCACGCTTGGAGGCAACGGACAGCCGCTGCAGGGCTCTTCATAACGAAATTAAAAGCAAAAGATAAGTAAAGGACGATACTATGCTTAATATACGAGTATGTTTGAATTAGGACCGTAAATCATACTATCGGAATACCAAACGTCGACTGTTTGTGAATCCTTTCTAAAGTTCAACTCCGATCAGAGCAGATGAATCGGTATGACTATACGCCGGTGGCTTCGACGAGCTGAAGAGGCATAGATAATTTATTTCGACAATACCTTCTTATAATCGCGCAGAATTACCATGAAATAGTGACTATCACCTTAACCTTTCAAATTTGTAGGTTATCTTGAAGGGATTGGATGTTGACAGCACATTCGCTTCTTAACACTTGATGTGGATAGACTTCGCACCACACAAAAGTCACGCATTCAGCGCCACGGAGCGCAGCAATTGGCTGTTAAATGTCAGATTCTCAGCACTCAAGCGCCAACCCGGGAGAGCCCGTACTTCTCGCTTTGGAGTCGCTTTTGGGGGCTAGGCGATCACTTCCCAGTCAGCTGGTTCGATCGCAGAGCGCACCTTTCGACACCTGCAACCCACCCCCTCTCCAAGCCGATGATCCCATCGGACACAAGATGCGATGCCGGAACTGACATTTGTCTTTGGACCGAACAACACCTTCTTCTTCGACTGCCCCAAGTCATGGAAATTGTGAGTGCAGAACAGCAGGCGGCTAAAGCCTGAGCTGACGACCCACTAGCCACAACATTCCGCCGACCCTCCGTCAGCTGTTTAATGCGTCCATGAACCCGGGATGGCGAATCGCACAACCATATTGCCTTGCCCTTGGGCCGCAGAACAATTCACCGGAGCCGATCTGGTATCTAGGATGCAAGGTGGTCGATGGGCAGGACAAGATTTGTGAGTCTCCCCTCTCCATCCCGCGATTTTCTCACTCCACGAAACGGAACGATATGAAAGGCCCGCGCTGATCGTGTTTCCGCGGCAGTCTATTCGCAGACGCATTTCGATCTTAATTATCCGGACCTCTCGCGCTGGACGAAGACTATCCCGGACGCCCCGCGCGCCTGCCATGTCGTCTTTGGACCCGGCTTAAGTTATTTCGCATGCGCGCAGGGTTACGGATCGATATGGGCCGGCGTACCGGGAGAGCTGACGGACAAGGTGCAGAAGGCGTATGATACGCCGGCTCAGGTATCTCTTGGCTTGAACAATGCCTGGTTCGTCATGTTCCCGGATGGTTACTTCTGGTGGAACTTCTATGGCAATTATGCGGGCTTGGATCAGATATTGAAGAGTGCGGAGCCGGGCACGGTGGCTGTAAGTCAGATTGTTCATGAGAAGGTGCATTGGAGAGCACTGACGAGGCGTGACAGCAACTAGCGATAAGCCCCTATAACAAGGAGCAGTATTTCGTAGCGTTCAAGGACCGCACGGTCAAGTACAACTTCATAGGAGCCCCGGAATGGATGCCGCAGATGCAGGAGGTACGTAGAGCCCAACGCTACATATTTCATATATAGAGTTCTAATTCAATAAGGTGTTCAATGAGTGGCAGGCAGAGATCATGCAGAGGCAGGCATATCGGCAGTCGCAGCAGTATTTCGCTCCCATGCCGCCCTCACAGCAATGGAGCAATTATCCGCCTACGCCGGGATACCCATCACCTCCGGTCCCGGCGACGCCTCTACCTCCATACTCTTCCCCCATCACTCCTCCATATTCGCCGTATAGTCCGTACGGCGCCCCCGGACCGAACGCAATGTATGGGTCTATGATGCCTCCGCCGCAGCCCCCAAAAGGAAAGAAATTAGGGGCCCCAGATGTGAGTGTGCTCGCGCGATCCAGGCCCTCACTATGCTAACCTTTTGGCAGAAGAAGAAAGACGCGATAGTTGGTGCCGCAGCCACCGTTCCCGTCGCAGGAGTGTTAATAGCGAAGACGGTGATGCAAGAAGGGAGCCAGACCTGCACTGTGATGTAATGTGATCTTCAAACCGATTTCCTACTTGCAAAGGCGTCGGATACTCAGCTGGGACTTGGGTTGGAAACTAGGATAATTAAAAATGGGTATTTTGTGTTTGTAGAGATATGCGTGTTGGACTTTAAAGCGAGTTCGCCCGATTGGTTATACCCATTATTAGTATTTTTTATATCCTATTACAATTTTTTGGATTTCAATATTTATGCTTGGTTTACGGATGGGTGATGGGGCTAGGATATGTGCAAGGCTAACTGTCTTCCAACTGCATGCTAACGGTAGGCTCATACTAGATTAAATCCGCTCGTGGTATTAAGGGCCCGTATTTCCTTTTGAAGGCAAAAATACCTAATGAGAGGGAACCATACCACCCGTTGAATCAAACCTAGAGCAAAGGCTACCACTGTAGTTAAAATGGTTGTAGAGAGCCAAATACCGAGCATACTCACACATATAAACGCCAGTCCCGAGGTCTCTCCACCTCATCCGCATCGGATATCTACTATGTCGTCGCTGGCTTTATATTCACGAGCTATTATCTGTTTGTCGAATGTTTTGTCGGCTGCGTAGAATTGCTTTCAAGCGGAAATGTCCTCAACGACTATTCACATGACATCGTAGAGCGGTTTCTTCGATAGAAGGCGGGTCAACAAACACGTACGATTCCGAGGGATGGGACATTTTATGTGATAGTGTGGTGTTAGTTTTTCGTTTGAGTTACCACGGAAATATCGAGAGTTGAGACAATTAGGAATTATCGCAATCACTGGCCTTCAAAGATGCCTTGGGCAGGAAATAGTATCTGCGTCTATGCCTAGATGGAATCTTTCTTTGTATGTGAGGCTCGAAGGAAGCTGGAATAATCGGGGGCATGCCTATGTGTAGCGTTCTGCCAGCTCCGATAGAGAATATGGGACATCTGCGACTTTGGCAAGTGTTCTGGCGTACGGTATCGAGAGAGCTAATCTAGGCTTCTTATTTCTAAGTAGGAATGTCTTGGGCATGATTAATATTTAGATACGGGTTCCTTTCTAGCTAGAAATAGTCTAGCAAATCCAGGTAATTCATATTTGAATTGGCATAGTATCGCATATAGCGCTTAGTTCGCCATGAGGCGGGATCTATATGATATTAGTGCAAATTTCAAGACATATCCTAGCATAGTCTGGCGGACTGTTGAAAAAAATTCGCATTATCATTACTGAAGAAAGGCTCACCTGCCGACATCCGAACTCTGTACCAACTTCCTCCCCAGCAACCAATTTCCGGAGAAGCAGGTCACACTCTCGCGAGAACCAGCAGGTTTCCCCAATGCGCAGACAGCCAATTCGATATCAATCGGTGGGTTTCTGTCCAGATCTAGCAGGTATAGTCCAAAGTGTAGTCTTCTGAATGGGATATCGGGTCTGGTAATTGGGCTTCATACTAGCATATAGAATGCTTTCGCTAAGCTCAATATTAGCTACCTCAATCTAGGGCGCGAGATGATGGTTGGTTATGGAGAGCCTGGTCCTCTCCGTTCGAAGTTTTGTTCTCTCTATTGAATGGACGTCGGAGATCCCCCCATCATTTGACACTTTGGGGTCCCAAAGTGAAGAGTAACTTTTATACGGCAGCAGAAGCTGTACCTAGGCCTTCGTTTTTCACCCCCACTTACCAAAGCCAGGCACATTGGAGACTGTGGGAGCAATTTTCAACACTACTCTCACCCACACAACTCAAAATTCTCCTCCTCGACCCCAGCTCTTTAAGAGTTACTCATTGATCTCCTGCCTATTTGAACATGACAAAGGAGACCTATTTCCTTGAATCATAACGCGTTTAGCCGAGTGGCCTAAGGGAGTCGTTACCTCCTATTGACAGTCACCGATGAGCATTGATGAACTCCGGACACAATTCTACAATTTGATTCCGACCTGCGGCATCTGAGTATCGGGTTTGCTTAAAATTCAGGACAGTAAAACCCTAACAAACATGATTTTCTTAGGCCCACTGAACGCTCTTTTTGTTGGGTTGATTTTGTGGATTTTATACCAACACATTGGGGTTGCACGGAGAATTTTCCGCTCACTAGGCAGTGCAGGTTGGAGCATGTGTAGCGTCGTATGCGTAGCGTGAAGTTGCGACATATGTGATTGCCTAATTTTAGCTACAGCCTACAGAGATGTTCATGCCCAACTTGAGTTTATTTTGGGAACCGTAGACTATGATGGCGCTGTTGGGATCATACGTACGCTCAAAATTTGAAAAAAATTGGTCTACTGAGACGGTATCGGTCTTCACACCATACCACATATATCATGCTGCAACCAGAATCCGTATTTAGCTCATGGGCGATAGTTTCAAAGACTATATCGTGGCTAACGCAATCAGTCAGGCTGTGATAATTATGTTGAGCAGAGAAAAACAGCCAGTATGAGAGATGTCGCGAGCCGCAAGACGCAATATTCATGGCCCACCGTATGCTCGAAATCGAGCAAAGGTTCCTCTAGAATGCGCCGGTCGCGAGGGTTCAATTCGGTAGGCAATTCGAAAACGAATCACACGACCGCTCCTTCACAGTTTCTTTAATCCCAAACCGCGGAATTTCAACGGTTGACGAGTTGTGTCTCCCAGCACTCGCATAGTAATGTCTTGATTTTCTAGAAATTTTCACCGCACCAGAATTAACTGGATAATAATATATACTCATTATTCCCAAGCTTAGATAGCTTCCTTATTAGAAGGTTTCCTAGCATCAGAAGCGAAGAGGCTTTGATCAATACTCTCAGGAGGGCACCAATTAGAAGCTATGACTTGATGGGGGATATTCAACGGATCTTATCGTAGATAGGTACACTTGATTCTTCGATGCCTCCGCAATATGTTATTCGAGGATAGATATTGGGGGGTTACTACTACTAGCAATTATAAGGAAAGCTACTATACTAAAAACCATCCAGTCTACGCTCACACGAATGCCGTGGTGGACCATTCTGGAAGCTTCAGCCATCCAGCTTTTAAGGGCTCTGGACACGGACGCTAGAATGTTAGTAATACTATAGCTGGATTAGTGCGAGTGTTGAGGAAAAATGAGTTTCCATCACCTATCAAGTCAAGAAGCCTTTCGATAGTGATGAACGGGCTCAGAATAAGTGTATGTATTCTCTGAGGAAGCAATCTCATCGTAATGAGGCCTCATGGATGCTGTGCTTATTTGATGGTACAAAGGCAAAAGCGCAGCTTCTAAAAGTCGTATATGAGGCAATAGCTAAGTACATGCTATCCTCAATACACAATAATCGACCCGCTCTCCGTCTATCTCTTGCTTAATTCCCTTCACGTAGTATATTCCTATTCCCGGTATAGTCTAGTCGGATTCGTTTAGACAGGGCCAATGCTAAGTTCTTCGTCAGCTTTCAAAATGCAAGTCTCTACGCTTTTGACATAGAGACTGCAGGAGATTGCATCCACTTTATCTATTTGAACTTTTTCTTCCTCCGTATAGCGTATAAGCAGGTGTGTCTCTTGGAATTCCTGTGGCTAGAGCTGCTTCGGAGAGATTTTCTTGTAGCTTGGCCGTGACAATTCTTTCAGTCCTTACCCAGTGTATGTCTCGAAAAGGTCTTCGTGGACTGCCCTTAGACGAGGTATTGTAGTTCCGCATTTGTCTACCAAACATATTTCAGGGATTTTGCCGTCTTCAAAGCTCTGAATTGTATCAGGGCAGCTATTTATCTCCGATACTCGTGGTGTACCACGACTGATTTAAGCCCACTTGACGCCTCGCTGGTGATCTTGGGGGGGTTTCTGAAGCCTCCTCAATCATAAATTTTACTGCTCTGCTTCTTCCAGCTGTGAGATAGGGGGCTGTGATTACGTGTTGTTCCTACTCCAAACCATAGACCAGATGCTCGAGCTGCCTGATTTTGGTATTCATGACTCCAGCCTGCTGCTCTAGGCCTTCGAGATCTTGAACTCCATTCCACGGGCCACGAATCATGGTGTCTTTACTATTGCTTCATGACTCCTAGCTCTCCTATCCAGCGGCCAAGAGTACTCATATAGCTATTCGTGTGCAGCTCACTGAATTGCTACTTGATACTAGAGATCTCAACACTCTACCCCTCAAGTTCCTCGCCCCGCAAATCATGCCTAGCAATAATAAGTCCTTCCCACCAATTATCATATTATCCGGTCCAATTTGCTGAATACGGTCACCGAGACAATTGAATACAGGCTCCCAACCCCCAAGTCTTATATCAATTTCGACTCCACTTCTCCGATTTCGGATCCCATGTGCAATCACTTCCATTTTCCCAGTGCTCTAAAAATTGCCTTGGTTCTCTAGATGCTGCATTAGAATCATGTATTTTGGCAACTGTAAAGTACTTGTCGCTGTAGGATTAATTTCTGAAGGCAATTGATGCACTGTGTGGTCTGTTTGCTAGTTCCCGCGCATGTAGATACAGCCTCCACATTTCGTTTTCCTCACTTTTCAGCTTCGAATCGCCGGATGGACCGAGTGCTAGAGTATATATCATTCGACACTCTTCACCAATCTCGCGCCAAGTTAACCACTATAGGTAGTTAACAGATTCCATCTAAATATGTCGTCACGAGAATACGAGGTATCGATATCTAGCAAACGGAGAGTATACGAACAACAAGACAGTTTCCAGGCGATTAAACCCAGCAACGAGCTAGAGCTTAGAGTCACATAGCCTCTGCGGCTCGATTCACCGTTACGGCGCGCCATGACGGCACCACCTACTAGAAACTCTATTACACCTATAACTAGACTACTCACACAGAAATTCGTAAAAGGAACCTACAACCTTGTGTGAATTCTTGGTCTGAAAGGCTAATGTCCGAGATATTGCTATTTATCACTCCTCCATTCAGCTCAAATACCAATCTAAACTACCAACAACCTAGTCTCGAACCACCCACATTTCCGACGTTAACATGAGAAAAATAGAGGAGGATCGGGCGTGCCTAAATCATGTAAAAATGCAAGATACATAAAGGCAAGGCAAGGGAAGGTAAGCCCGGATTTGCGTTCCGCGCTCGACGCACAGCGATACCTTTCCAGAGTGTGCAACGTGACAGGGTTTGTATTGCGGAAGTAGTTGCTGCGCCTATTCACAATATATCCGTTCTGGACAAGCTACATAGATCATTATGTGATGAAGGGATTGAGATGGAGATTAAGATAAAGAGGACGGAGCGGGCGGATAGACAGTGTCTGGAACAAGAAGAACGGTGTAGCATTCAGCTTTGTTTTGGGGGAGAAAGTCAAGTCGAAATCGAAATTGTTGCTTCACGAGCAAGTTCGGTTTTTCGTGGGCAACCGGGAGAGAAGCGACTATGCTGTAGGGAAACGCATGTCGTCAGAACTGCAAAATCTGGACTATGTACCTGGACGACATTGGGGAATATATTAGTGATTCATTTGATATAGTTGAGGCTCTACGGGTGTGGATGAGGATGGTATGATTAAGGGGTGGAGTCAGAAGCTTCGCTGGGCTGTAGGAAACAAAGCTACTACAACGGGCGAGGAAATGGCCCGTAAAAATAATGACAAAAATAAAAGGAAACCTCCTGTAGAACCGTAACAAAAGGCAATGAGGCTTAGAAGATCAAGAGTAGAGTCGAGCGATCGGCGCGCAATTACCACGCCCAGGAGCGCTTTAAGATGGTGTCGAAGAGCTAAGTTTCTACTTAGTGCCGCAATACTGGGAGCATGTTGATAATCCACAAGACTGCATTTAGACTTTGACGGGAAAGTTGGAGGTTAGTGCAATAAGGGTGATCAGATGCTATCTTTAAGATGGAGCGTGTGCCCATCTCTAGGTCTAGGAGGTGGTAAAACGGACTTTACTCGTTGTTGTGCCGATGTGGACTGTGGTAACGAGGAGAGGTTAGGAGTATTATCGTAGTATTCGGAGGCAAACACCAACAAGACGGTGTCAACTTTGAGTCCTGAAGAAGGCAGAAAGCCCTTGCCTGTTCGAGCCTAAGATACAATTGCACAAAGCCACGATATATTTCACTGCTGCTGCTTTCTGAGATCCTGCAGAAGGGATTGATACCAGTTATGGACAGTCGGTTGTGGGACCGGCTTCGAGACGAGCATAACTGCCTCAACTTGAGCTTGGACGGTCTTACATGATATCATTATCAAATAAAATACGATTCTATGCCTGCCCTTTCTTACAACCAAAACAATAGCTAGGAGTCATTAAGAGACTTTCTGTCCGCTTGCAAGAATAGCAGCATTCTTCATAATCAAAGCATCCAGAAGGTGGATATTATAGCAAGTCTGATTAAAAATAGAAAGCGGTGTGGTCTAACGTTCTTTGACAAAGGAGATGTGCAATGGAGGAGCTAAGGTTTACCGGCATCCTATCATATGCGCCAATTCCGAGTGGGATACGATCATACATGACAAGGCCAACAACAGTAGCATCAAACTTCAAAATGGACATAACTCGGGTAAGTCGGCTTTATTGTGCAGATGCAGTAAGTGAGTTGAAGGAAAACTGAGATTGTGGTGGCATGATCCGGACTCCAAATAATATGCTACCAACCTTGAGGCATGCCTTGGAAGCGGACTTGCCATGATGTAAGTCTTGTCGCTGCTGCAACTCTGCATTGACGGTGCAGCCAAGTCATCGCAAAAGGAGATGGCTGCTTCATATCATTAGTCTCTATTACCATGCAACTGGCTGTTATCCGACTGCGGTATTCCGTCCGCCTCGTACAGAACTTCAGCTCACTCGTATCCTTATTGGAAGTCCCCCAATATGTAAACTGTCTCAAATACAAGGCGCGTTGCATACGCCGGCCTAGTGGCGGGTCTAGACCCTAGCATCGTAGTGATAGCAACGATCCACATCACCTTGCAGATACGGAGCACATCGTCCAGGGTCCATTCTCGGCATTTATTCTTGTGGCGTTCCATGGAGGAGCTGCATCATCGCCTCGCCTTACTAAACAAGGGTTCGAACTGAGAGGATCTGGAGCTTCGTCCGGTCGGCCTCAGGGTCCCTGGCCATACGGAAGCGCACTGAAACAGCCTAACAGCCGCGCCCTACGGACATTGGTCCGATAAGAACCGCGATGAGAGGCTGCTAGTGTGGAAATTGAAGTCGGCAAGTTCGACAACATTCGCAGGATCCAAGGCGCAGATAGGCGTCTGCGAAGCATCGTACCGGCGGCCAGGTCTGGAAACAAAATGACGAGAAGAGTAAGGCGGATACTGCACAACTGCGAAAGGGTTCTCAGGAATTGTGCAGGGATTGTGCAAGGCTTATGCAAATTATGCAGGAACCGGGGTCGGCATCAACCGAAGCAACATTCTCGTCGCCCACCCGTTACCAAGCCGCACGCGATCACCCCGACTCCGGCTCACAATTCGATGCCGTGGCTCCAAGTCCGACTTGATGGATGTGGATAGATGAAGCTGCGCAGGAAAAGGAATGAATGCCGCCCGAGTCTCGGCGGGTCCAGTGTGTAGGGGCCGTTGAGCTAGCGGGAACCAAGGGCGAATGGGCCATGGCGAGGGAAAGGGGGAGCTAGAGCAATCGACAAATATTGTGCGGGACGGTTTGCGGGCGCTAATTCAGCCACCGGGACCGGGCTTGACACTTTTCACTAGCGCTACGCCACAGCAAAACTCTCTTCAAACCACACCCCTGGGCGGACTCTTATCATGTGAACGCCATGTTGGATGCTCTACCGCGGCTAAGCGCCTCTTATCAGCGATAGATCCCATACGTTGCCCTTTTGAGCTTGCTGACGGCACTATGGCGTCAAGACATTGAATCGATCAAGCGCCATCCATTTCCGTGCTCTGCCAATGTCTAAGGTGTGCTCCTACACGTGGAGCGGGCTTCTCAAAGTATGCCGCGGCACTTGTAGCTATGAAAATGCGCTACAATGGTGTTTACGGCTACAGATTTTGGTTGGGTGAGACGACATCAAACCCGCACGAACAAATGGATCCACGACTCCACACATTATTGATTACGGGATTCTGGCTTGGCCGACTATGTTAACGCTAGGAGAAGAATATGGCGTCGAGATGCATGGCTATGCGTCCTTCCCTATGCAATGAACCCTTCTATGGAAAGAAACTTGCCATCTCAATATGCGCATTAGAAAATCAAACATTATGAAGCAGATACAGGAAAAGAGTTTAAAATGAATGGAGCTATGCGCGTTTTTTTCCTCCTCACACGCCGGGGAGCGAGAAACCCTCGGCATCCGGCCAGTTACCCAGGCCAGCGGGATCGCCTCCGATACGCACCCATTTGGCCTTGCTGGGCACTCCATTCGCGTTCAGCGCAAAGAGTTGGTACCATCCTGGCGGACAGATGTGCGCAGTAGGCGGTGCAGTGACAGTGCAGCTGTTTCCAGAGCAGCTGAAAGCCGGGAAAATGGTCCTTTGGCCCATCGAGTTTCCATGAGTGGACCCTCCTGCTCCCAGGATTGAGACAGCCGAAACGCCTTGAGAGGAAGTGAAAGTGTACGATTGACCATACTCCCAGTCTGACTGACTCTCGCTTATAGTGACCTCCGGCTGAACTGGGTCGCCCATCAGGTATGGGGGGATGAAAACTTCGACACGGTATTCCTCTGGGAAACGATCGTCTTGAGGGTCAGAGCCGCTGACGAGGACACGACCGTCGTCAAGGAGGATCGCTTCCGAGTGGTACATCCGAGAGACCGTCGTGTTGGCCAATACTGTGAAGCGATGGTGTAGAGGCTTGCGAGGGTCATACAATACTGCATTGTGGTTGGGTTGTGTGGCCAGTCCGAATCCGGCGTGGCCTTGTTGCGCACCGTTCAAAATGATGAAGGTACCATCTGGGAGGGCAGTCATGCAAGTAAGGACACGCTTCGAAGGCTTGGAGGAGTTAGTGATTTCTTCTTCAATGGGTTTGATATACTAACCATGCGTTCAATGATCCACTCCGGATCCTCCTCTTCTGGAGCGATTGTAACGCAATTGTCGAGAGCGTAACCTTGAACGGGAGTCGAACCGCCACACACCATAATGCGGAGAGGATCGGTGTACGGAGCGTGTTGGGGGAGTAGCACGGCAGTACCCTCCATGGGATACGTACGTCCAGCAAGGAAATTGTTCACTGCTCCCGGCGCATTTGGCAGTACCCTAGAGGTCTCAAAAGTAACTTCATCTAGAATCCTGGCTTCGTTCCAGTATTGCACAAACACACCACCACTAGGAAGGACTGCCAAGAAAGGATACAAGTTGTTGGGGTCGGTGCGCTGCAACCAGTCGCAGAAGATAACGGGACCGACTGGGGGAAGGATCTCGAGGGTGGGCACAGGGGCACCGTTAGAGCCTTCTTCGCCTCCGACAACAAGAATGGAGCCGTTCGGTAGAATCATTGAGGTTGGGTACCAGCGTCCATTTTGAAGGCTGACCGCGTGAACATCCTCTTGCCAGTCATTAGTACCCCATGTACCGGGAGAACCGTCAGGCCAGTAAAATCGGATGCCAAAAGTCGAATCCAGTGCCCATCCACCAACATTGATCTGACGTCCCACTTTGTCCGGGAGAGTGATTGAAGCTGAGCAGAAAATGTCAGTCTTGACATGCATTGGTCTCCACGCGGCTGTGAAATTGTCTAGCTGGGCTAGGTCAAGTTCGTATGCTCCAGTTGTGTTTGGCGCTCCTGTGCCCGACTTTTCCAAGAACGTTACTTTGCCATTGCGGGCTGCGTGGGTCACGAGGGGAACAACAACGCCTCCGATAAGGAACTGATATAGCCCTGCGTCGTCGCCTGTAGCATAAGTCCATTCGGCCAATGTCGGGCCATTCCACTTGTAGTACGAGAGGCGGCCCGATCCTCCACAGATGGTGGTGGCATTGCCGGTGCAGGCCATGTCGCACTCAGATTCGCTGACAAGCGTGGCCCCTATTGCCGAAACATCGCTTACATCACCGCACCCTGCTAATAGTCAGAAGTGACCACCTCAACGGAATATTGATAACTTACAGCACTCACTACTATACTCCATCCCACCCGCATTATATCCAAAAGCAGAACACTGCGAGATGCAGTTGTTGGCAGTGTTGTTGTTAGCCAAGATAATTTGATAAGGAAGAGCCCTTTCCGGAAAGTAGTCGTCTCGGAGACATCCTGCGTACGTCCAGTTCGTAGTCAGGTTCGTCTTTTGCACAGAAGGGACCGGGTTAACAATGAGGGTGGTATTTGCATATACGCTGTCCCTATTGCCAGCACCACACATCTCGGAAGAGTCGCCGGCACAAGCCATGTTGCATTCTGATTCCGGGGCGCTAGTGGCTGCATTCCGAAGGACATTGTCACAAAAGCACTGGCGAGCAAACTGCATACCGGCTACAGAATAGCCCTGGGCACTACACCTCGAAACGCACAACTCAACCGTGAGGTCAGGATCGTCAGGTAGCTGGGTAGACATGATTCGACCGAATACATTGTCAACCCAGCATCCTTTGTAGGACCAGCCATCAGGAAGGGCGGTTACAGAGGGTGGGGTGGATGATGTAGCAGTCGAAGCGGTGGAAGTGGGTGGAGTAGTTGTAAGAGTGGCTGATGAGGTAGGCACTACCCCATCGCCCCATTGGTACATACTCAGCCGATCTGGGCCACCGCATATTTGCTGGAAGAGTTAGATACATCAAGAACAAAGTATCGAAACATACCTCATCGTCCCCGGCGCAAGCCATATTGCATTGCGCATCACCATCTGGGGCAGGACCGCCGCCATTTTGGAATTCATTTCCGCAATAGCACTCTCCAGCGTACTCGGTTCCAGCGTAAACAAAACCTTGGGCTCTGCAGGCGGACTGGCATGATTGAGTAGTCATTTGTCCGGGGGGAAAAAGTCTCGTTGCTAGAGTGCGGGCTGCTACGCTGTCGGTGTAGCACCCAATCGAAGTCCATACAGTAGTCTCGGGTTCCTGTCTCTCGTAAAGATTGAGCCGGCTTGGCCCTCCACAGTACTCAGTCGAATTGCCATTGCAAAGCTACAAATTTTCAGCAAAGTGGAAGCTTCGCGATGGGCTAGGAATGCGGTCCATACCATGTTGCATGAAGAGGAATCCGCAGGTGCGCCTCCATTTTCGATGGCAGTGCCGCAATCTAGAATGATCAGTAAGAAGGCGACCTTGGAGAACATCATCGGCCTGGCAATGACGACATGCAACAAGAGATACAACCAAAGGAGGGGCTCGCTCACAGCATTCGCCGGAATATTCCACGCCAGCATACAAATATCCTGCCTGAAGGCAGGCTGCGGTGCATAGGGCAACGGTCAAGCTTCCCGCGCCACCCGGGGTAGCTGCGCCAAAGGGTAGCGTGCGTGCGGCCACATCGTCGCTGGGATAATATTAGCTGAATGCCGCTAAATGATGGGACCCAGCCGGAAGAGGCAGGAGTTGGGGCTCCCTCGGCTCGCGTTGATTGGCGCGCTTGGGCTCGATTTTATTGAATCCGCGCCCCGAGGTGCAAGCCCGTATACGTCCGCCTACTTGGGGCCGGCGATGGTCAGACTGTAGGAAGAGAAAGGACCGTAAGGAGATATCTCACGCCATGCGATCCGCTGGAGATAAATCAACGCCGTTCTGATATAGGCCACGTACATATAACAGCCAAGGCTTGTGAATCCGTTCACCCCCGGATTTACAAAGGGTCCCGATGGCGCCCCCCCCGGCCCTTCAGGATCCTCAGGGACCGTAGTATTGTACAGGGTCAGTCGATTGGGCCCCCCACATGGCTGGGCATCGTCTCCTGGCGACAATTTAGTCGTGCTTTGAAAGAAATTAGATTTGGGACTAAAGAATTGACATACCGTTGCAGGCCATGTTACAATCCTCATCGCTTGCAAGCGTAGCCCCCGTACGGAGCGTATTGCCACAGTCTGAAAGAGAGTATGGCAGTTAGCAGTCGACTAGCCAAGGCATTGCTAACGTTGGTCACCTACAGCATTCACCGGCATACTCTACGCCGGCGTAGACAAAGTTTCTAGCCGCGCAATAGGAAACGCATTGCTGGCCTGTCATGGATTCGCTCGTAAATCCACCCCCAGTCAACGTGCGTTGGCCCACTTGATCGCTGTAAAGAATGATGTTAGCATCGTAATCGCCGATCGGCGAATTCAAAAATGGTACATACGTGTAGCATCCGGTGTAAGACCAATTTTCGGCGGGTGAGGTGAGTGGTGTGAGGTCACGCTTTTGGATATGACTGTAGACATGGTGTGTAGAAGAGCCGGTAGTCTGCAGCAGATGTCGTCAGTGATCGACCGGTCATTAATTACGGAGAATTAGATAGGTCGTACAGGAGACAGAACCAGGAGGAATGCAATCCCGATATTAAAAGCCCGTCGATCCATGTTGAGTATGCAACTGTATCATAGAGCACGTGCCGAGGACGGCGGCAACACAAACTATGGGTTTTCTAGAAGAGAGTACTGATTGACAGATAGCTTGACATGGAACAGATTCAGAGAATTGAAGGATGAAGGGTGGACGACTCGATTTGAAGAGTAGATCTGGAGCTCCCGTCTAGCAGTAATCAAAGAAGCGAGCTATTGGAGTGCTTAAATTTCAATTCCTAGCTAAATTCGCTGAAAGCCATCCTGTGGAAATTGTGGTCATGACGAGTAGCCCTATCCCTCTGGCGAACCTGATTGAACCAAATGGACCTAGCACCACAGTCCATGGTGGTCCATCGAGCATGACTGTCGTCTGACACATGGAGATGTGCCCGATTGGGAGTGCCCCTAAATGCTGTTGTCGCATATACGGTGGCCGCACGGGAGGAGATGAGATAGCGGCGTAGCAGGCTTGTATGATTATGATTTTTTTTAGCGATGGCAGAGTGGCACCTGCACAGATAATAACAGGGCGGCTGAGGATATGCAGCTGGCGATACGGGGCAGAGATTGAATACCAATAAGAAGGTCTCGTGGCGTTATCGAGTAGGTTGAGCTGGCTAGCACAGACAGCCCCACAGGGATTCCGTGGGCCGTGGCGCAGTGCGCCCCCAATAGTTGTCACTCGTGACGTGCTCCCACCACACCCTTCAATCACATTTCTACATTATACATTACGTGAAGGGTTTTACTGTTGATAACCACCAGATGGCCCCGTCTGATCTATGTAAATAGTTCTTGTCCACAAATATATCCAACAAAGACACAAGGGAACATGCCAACAGGAAAGCAGGCCTCAAGAGAAAGACGAAAATGAAAAGCACCGTAGCCCCATAAAATATATATATATATATATATATATATATATTATAGGCCGGGTAACTATCTTTCTCGCCGATGTTGCATGGTTACATGCAAGTACAACTTGCTCCTTCCTATCAGCACAGCACAAGGGCGAGAGACTTCTATTGACAAGCGCCTTCGCTCCACATCTTTACGCTCTTGACGGTCATACCCCTTTTGTCGCCCTCTTCCCATGTTGGATACCATGTTGCCTGATTGTCCCAGAATTCTTTTGGAGCGGTAGGGCTCTGGTTCCCCCATGGCTTATTTCCAACCCCATCTGGAAAGAAGCCATTCGTTCCACCTACTGCAACATTGAGGATGAGGTAAAACGGTTGATCGAAAGGTGTGTTTGGCTTGCCGGTTTGTGACCAGGGATCGAAAAGGGCCGAATTGTTCACAATGGTTCGGCCGAAATCGCCTCGCTCCCACATGTTTCTGTACTTTTTGAATTTCACGAAGAACACTTGCTGGAAGCTTGTCAGTATACCCTTCGGGGAATGTTATCCAAGTAAAAATACATACGAGAAGGCGGGTATCAATATATGTGAATAGATAGTCTTCACTCCACTCGAGACCAAACGTATGAAAATTGTTGGAATAATCAGTTCGGCGGACGCGGTTCTGCCCGGACGTTTTGTAGAATGCGTCGGCTTCTGGCAAAGGAGCCCAATGAAGGGCGCCGATGAGGGAATCTCGTCCTCCGCTTGGATAGTCAGCTCCATCATTGCCTCTACTCTCGGCAATATCGATTTCGCCAGACGCTGGCCATTTACCATAGGTATCCCGTTCTGGCATCATCCACACAGCTGGCCATAGCCAATTGCCTCGTGGCATCTTCGCAACCACTTCGACCTTTCCGTACCTAATGGATTTCTTGCCTTTCGTGTTTATTCGAGCACTGCGTACTGGGTTGATGATCGTCCCTGCGGTCTTATTGCTACGAATTGAGCATTCATTGACAGCCTTCACCGTACAAGTTCCGTCTGTGGTCAGATTGAGGACATGGTTGTCAAGTAGCTGGTCTTTGGTGATGTCGGTTGTCTCGGTCGTAAGAGTGGGAATGATGTGAAGGCCTTCCGCGTCTGTGTAAAGATTCTTTGGGTCATCTGTGGTCCATTCGAATGTCCCACTTCCAAAACCACCTCTCTGAATTTCAATATTCCATGTGTTCTTGTCGATTGATTGGAAAGTATCTTCAAAAACCATGCAATACTGCGAAAGGTCTTATTAGTTGCGCACACTTGGAACATATTGATTGGTAGTAGTACATCATGATTTGTAACAGAAGCGTAAGCTTGGTAGCAAATGATAGCACCAATAGCAAGGCCGATGCCAATCGATCCATAGAATATCGTTCGTTCCCATTTCAATTTCGGGTGCTTTTTTGCAGCCCACGGTTTCTCATCATATCTGTGCCATAGTCAGTAGCATTACATTTCAGAAGAAGAGCTTAATACATACTCCCCGTCAACGAGACGAGAACTCTTGAATTTTCTGCGTCGCACCTGGCCAATTGCTGTGAAATGATCAGTTAAAGCATATTTGCTTTCGATTGGATACGTACCATTGATTGCTGAGGTGGGGAAATAAGAGGTTGGTCTTCCACTGCCACTACGATCATCGACCGACGGTGCTCGACTGAGACGGACTGGTGTTGAGAATGGGTTGGTGCCAATATTCGAGTGCACCGGTGGGGTATGGATGGAGTTGGAACTCGACATGATGACTCTGCAACACCCTAGTTGGTTTACTTTGACAAAGTGACAATGTCAAAGCGACAATCAACGGACAGGTGGATCTGCTTGAGCTACTATACCTCCAGAACCGCGGCTCTAGCGATCGGCACTGCACGCACCATATTGGGGTCGGACCAACACAACTAAATGCAAAGTAGTTTACAGTAATAGATTGAGAGGCGAGCTGAGGTGGGTTGATTTACAAGTCGTGCCCAAGGTCCGGTCGCGTGGCTTTCTGGCTGATAGAGAACCGGGAATCTAACCAGGCTTCTGGCCACGAGAGACTTCAGCCGATGGATGATCAACTGCCACTGCCCGGAAGCAGGCGCAGAGAACACCAAATCTGGCCAGGGGGCCATCTCTCGAGCGCCACAGCGCTTGAGATGGACAGGGGCTGGCCCAAGTGAGTGGGAAGAGAAAGAGAAGTTCAACAGAGCATGCATGAGGCTGGCATCTGCATGCACGCACGCCGCATCAAAACGGAAGTCAACAACGGGGCTGATACAGGGATAGCCAATATCTCCTGTCCAGTTTTATTTGCGCCGCCAAGAGTTTCGCTACGTATTCCCCTTTTCTGGGACGATAATCTAGTCTTATTTTCGATGGGACAGCATGGTGTGCATAATGTCGTCTGTTGCTCTGCACAAGCACGCAATACATGACGGCGGCGGAGCACCTATGTATTGTGCGTATATACATGCGGAGTACGGAGTACATTCGAGGACGACAATATCCGGAAATAACAGGCAGGGGATGTCTCGGTGCCTGGGATGGTCGATACGTATCTCCAAATCTCACCGAGGCCTTTAGTAGCTCGCTTAGAAGATCACTCTTTGGCTGGGGTGGTGCACGGGCCAAGTGTATAACGTCCCGCAACGTTCTCCGCGACCGTGACATCCTTTCCTCCACGAGCCGCGCAGTCCCCGCTCCTGTTATTGCGCGAAGGGCACCGCAGGAGTGTCTGCATCTGTCGTTAGTCTTGTCTAGACTGCAGGCGAGCCGTGTCGTACTGCACTCAGTATGCGGACTTTAATGGCTTTAGAGTCTGTCACCGGCGTCCCTTTGGCAAACCCTCCTATCTATGGAACTTGCTCCCGCCGGGCCATTTTTTGATCCCGCCTCAATCTGAGCCAAGAGGATCAGTGCTTTGTGGGCTCTGTTGATTATCGGGAACCCCTAGAGACGCGCACTATGAAATTGGCCGACGCCACACCCACCAGCCACTTGAGGGATTCACTTCCCTGCAATCATCGGCAGGGTATTAGATTGCCCATGTCCGTTTCGAATATCGCACATGCAGAGGAATATTGAAAATCGGACGTTATCTCCTCTCGCCTAGACCCGAAACCCATTTCGCGCGGCATGCAGCCACCAATATTGATCCGCTCGAAACGCCCTGACGGTATCCATCGTGGAGAAGTAGATTGCGTTGTCACTCTCGTACCCAAAACTCCGAAATAAACATCTCAGAGGCTTGGATGTGGCCCTTTGACTAATCTGCTAACGGACCATCTTGTGAGGTCTGGCGGCAATCGGCACTGGCGTCGTATTTGTGCAACGCCCTTGACGGGACCTCCGTACAACGAATGCTTCATGCTACCGTTGACAACAATGTTCCAGACCGAGACTCCTTAGACCTGCAGAACGTTGAATCAACACTTAGTTGTTCATGATAAGAGTTGGCTATCACACGTTAGCACAGTGCCCTAAATCAGACTTCTGGCACGGATCGAAGCTCTTCGCGGGGGGCTTGCCATATTTACCATTCGGTACACTCGATGTATCTAGGTTGGCGGGCCACAAGCAGCCAGCTCTTTGCATGTGGTACGGGTCTTCTTTGCATCTGCCGTCCGTCATGCTAAAAATGTCAATATATCCCCTCGGCGCTCATCTAGGGATGTGACTAAGGCTACCTACCTATGAATATGCATGTGAATCGTTTGTTGCACTACCCTAGGAAGGGTCACATCGCTTGTTGTTACCTTTCTGACAGGCAGTCATCCTTACCTCCTCTAACATGGATTCAGAAGACACGCTAGCCGCCATCAACGCAAACTTGAAATCCAAGATACACATATTTTCCAGCTAGTGGAGACAGCACGCTCCAGCCTAGAATGTGGCAAGCTGAGAGAGTCATTGCATGGCGCTTGCAGGCTGATGAAAGTATATGATGCTCGATATGTGTCAGCCAAAGCAATATTTAGTTGGCCTCGGCGCACTTGGGGTACCCAAACCGACGGGACCTGAGCTCTTAGGCTTCCTATTCTGTGTATTGGCTCCAATTCTGCAGCTACCCCTGGCCACAGGAAGAGTGGGGGATCCTAAGCGACCTGCTGGGGCTGATTGCAGAACGTGGGTCGTATAACCGGGAGGCTATTGTCCGTGGATCTGGTCTTTAGCTAATTTTTTTCCTTCGATTGAGAAGCAGGAGCAATTGTTCGTCTCTGTTCTCTGTCAAGTCTCAGCAATGGCATCGTCAAGTGGAGATCGTGACTCTCAAGGCTCTACTCGAGAGGGGTATGGATCTGGTAGTAAACAATTTCGACCCAGTCTGCCAGTGCGAGACAGCTCAGGCTCAAGCATTTCGTCCAGTCGCACCACTAGTGATCGGCATGATGTTGTGAGTATCCCTGACATGTGATCCTAACTTTTCCATCTCGCTCTTCACTAACAATAGTGTAGATGGTCAAGTTCCTCCACCGAAGATGTTCTCAGGCAAAATGGTTGGAGCCACCAGAAGATGAGTACGGCGTCATTGACGGTGGTGCTGCCAACCTCGGCGTGCTCCTTCGGCGTGCGGATGGCATCTATACCGCAGAGCCTCTATTCCTAAATCCAAAACTAGTTGCTGCAGTAGAGAGACTGGGTGTCGCAGTGGCCTTTACGATGTCGTCGGAGATCACATTTGCCCTTCTCCAACAGGTAACTCCATTCCAGACTGAATTATCGCTGAATCCACGAGGGTTCACACTGCCAATTGTGAAATCAGTACAAGACATTGCCTCAGGCAAGTCCTCTGTGACCCGGGATTCTTTCGTCTGTCTCTGCAAACAAGAAAGAATGGTACTAGTATGGGGGGATACAGTTCCTGGTATCTTGGCACACGGGACGGATATCGAAACTAGGCTACTCGGACTGGTTTGGGGATCGCACATTCCTTCGCATAGTTCCGTTAGTCCACATCAGCACGCACCTGCTGTGCACTCTCACCAGCCTAGTACCAATGGACACACCCGATCGTCTGGATTCCCTATTTCTGCACCCATGGATGGACCAGTCCCCTCAGAAATGAGCGAAAAGATTGGTGCGATCGGTCGTGCAATCGAGGTTGAGGAAATGGGCGACAGGGTATTCGATCCCGAGAAAGAAGCCGAGCTCCCTGAAAGAAAATTCCTCCTCGTTCATGCAGTCACAATAGGAATTGCTATGGTGTGTGCCGCTCGCATCCGTGGCTCCTTGGAGGCTAATACCGAATAGATTCTCGTTATCGTGGTAGAAATGGCCTGTCTTGCCAAGGTTGGTGATCTCGAAATGCAGCTGAACATTGGAAGGATATCTAGCTTATTTCTGTCTCTAGCTTATTACTGAGTATCGCCTTGACGGGAGTATGATACGTTTCGCACTGGTACGTTCGTCGCCTTTGATGGGCGGATTCAAGATGTCGTAGTTTGTAGCTGACGTTAAATCAAGGTTGCTACCATCCCACTCTTTGCATCATTTTCTCTGGTATGTCTTACGCCAATCCTTCCCTTACTTGGTCTTAATCCGGAAAAACTTGTTTCGTGGCTGGCTGAAGCATCGGCGCATCCTTGGCATCCTATCCACCCGATCGCGCTAGCCCCTCTAAAGTCATTCTATCACCTCACTTTACAAAAGATGTGAAGGATACTAAGAATCCATAGTTTTATTTTATCGTCATTGGTGGATCTCTTGGCCAGCTATTTGGTCCACTTTCTGCACTTCAAGAGAACAGCATCTACTATTCCGGAAAAGCACCGAAGCCCGGACGACATCGCGACTATGAGCTACCACACGTGACTATCCAGATGCCAGTATACAAAGAAGGGTTGAAAGGCGTCATCATACCCACCGTCACATCGCTATTGGCAGCCGTCAAATACTATGAATCTCACGGGGGAACTGCCTCCATCTTTGTCAATGAGGACGGTATGCAGTGTGTCTCACAAGAAATGCAGGAAGCGAGAAAGGCATTTTATGAACTTAACAACATTGGGTGGGTGGCCCGACCAAAAGACAACCAACCTAAGAAAGAAAAGAAAGGTGGATTGTTCTCCAAAAACAAAGCCCAGGATGCCGAAGAGGGGGAGAAGGAAGATACCAACCACTTTATTCGAGCTGGTCATTTCAAAAAAGCCTCGAATATGAATTACTGCCTCGACTTCTCTTTGCGGGTTGAAGACGAACTACAGCGCCTAATCAGCGAGACTTGCGATCGACGAGGTTGCACTCAGGACGACCTTACCGTTGAAGAGGAAGATGAGCTCTATGAGCAAGCCCGCAACAATATGCTTGACCAGGATGAAGGTCACACTTGGGCAGCTGGGAACGTCCGAGTAGGCGAGATTATTTTAATTGTAGATTCGGACACTCGCGTTCCCGAAGATTGTCTCCTCTACGGAGGTACGTTAACTAACTTGAATCACTTATTCTTCCCAATGCTGACTTAACAGCGCTTGAAATGTACGAAAGTCCTGAGGTCGCTCTCCTACAACATGCCTCCGGGATCATGCAAGTTGTGAACAATGTTTTCGAAAACGGCATCACGTACTTCACAGACTTGGTTTACACTTCCATTCAATACGCTGTCGGCAATGGCGACTGCGCTCCTTTCGTCGGTCATAACACCTTTATCCGCTGGAAGGCCATTCAGAGCATCGCCTTCCAGAAGGATGGGAAGACGAAGTTCTGGTCCGAGGATCATGTTTCTGAAGACTTTGATGTTAGTCTCAGACTGCAGATCAACAAGTTCGTTGTGCGACTGGCAACATACCACAATGGGGGTTTCAAGGAAGGCGTCTCACTGACAGTATATGACGAGCTAGCCAGGTAAGTCTTACAGGATCTTAAACTATCAGCTTAGGTCTAAGTTCATGTAGGTGGGAGAAGTATGCATATGGCTGTAACGAGCTCGTTTTCCATCCATTGATCAAGTGGCCAACCAAAGGACCCATAACGCCTCTCTTTCGGAAATTCCTACTCAGCCCCATCAAGGTCACTAGCAAAGTAACGATTCTCGCATATATCGGTACATACTATGCCATTGCATCAGCTATTCCCCTTTCACTTGCGAATTATCTCCTTGTCGGGTGGTTCAATGAGAGCATCGACCAGTTCTATATCACAAGTTGGAAAATCTTTGTGGGCATGGCTGTTGTCTTCAATGTCCTCTCGCCGCTTGCGTACGCTATGTTGAGACACAGGCTCGGGCACAAGACGTTTTTCTGGTCTGTGGTAGAAAGTGCTAAGTGGATGCCGTAAGTGTCTCCTATCATAACCTTTCTACTCTTCTAATCCTTCCCAGTTTCTTTTTGCTCTTCTTTGGTGGTTTATCTTTCCACCTCCTGAAAGCCATCTTCTGCCATTTCTTTAGCGTCCAAATTGAATGGACCGCCACCGCCAAAGAGCTGACAGAATCCGGTTTCCGAGTTGGACTTGATAGGATTGTGAGGGACTTCAAGTATATGTACTTGTTCCTCTTTCCTCTTACTGCAGGTATAATCTACCTAGCAACTTCTGCCCCAAGAGGCTGGGAGATTACCGATTTCGCGGCGATTGTGCCGTTGTCCAACCAGGTCGGCTGCCACGCATTGTTACCTGTAAGTCATCCGAGTCTGATGCTTCCTGGTCGAATATACACTAACCTCGTCACAGTTTGCTCTTGGCCTCTTCTGAACCCAAAACATTTCTACGTTTGCATGGATACTCGTATCGAACAGTGCGCATTTTTACTCCTTCTCTCTCGCAATTACTATCTAGGATCTCTAATCATGTAATTCTACCACTCCTTTGGCATGCATTAATTAGATGAGCGATTTGATTCGCCGTACACGGATCTAGGTTATTGGGTTTTACCGGATTTTTCGGGATGGTCGGCATTTAGAGATTATGGTTTTCAGCAACTTTTTGGCCGTCTTAACCATTCATGGACTTGGCCCGTAAATTATTATATGATTAGCAAATGCGTTAAAAGAGGGGGATAATAATATCAAAGCTTCAGCTAAAGTTAGGTTATATGATAGCACTACGGAAAATTGAAAAGCAAGCCATCACAGCTCCCCAATTAATTATGTTCATGAGTAAATGTTCGTGAATTATCTTTCAGTATCTTTTTATCTAGAACGGATGTGCCAAGCTACGCAGTCCGAAGGTGCTGCTAGAAGCGTAATTAGCCACATGAATGAGAGACCGTGTAGTGTATTCTATTGAGAGATGCTGAAGGTACAAACTAGATCTACGACAGGTCTATGGCGCCCATAATCTACTGCAGGATTGCATGCTGCTTTATTTACATGAGCTGCATGGGACAATCCATTCGTGAAAAGGAAAACTGCCAACTTTGCGCCATGCATTCGCCGAATCCATCCCGCGTGACAATCCAATATTCCCAATTCGACACCCCTGCCTCCGGTATGTATTCCGTATTTGATCCCCTGCAACACAAACTGGATTTAATCCCGGAATCATCTAATTGTTTACCCGAAGTACTGGCCAACGCCTCGTGGAAGATTAACGAAAGTTACCATTGTGTTGGGCGAACGCATGGCACTTGGGCGGGTGTACCTGCGTGATGCTAGGCCTGGTCTTTGCATGTATGGCGTACGCATCACGAATATTAGATATGCCAGCTCTCTGGGCTTAGTTAAATTGGGGTGATACAACTCACTGTGGAAGATTGATCGAGCTGAGAAGAAGAGGTAACTCGTCTTTAGTCTTACTACCACGCTGCGTTTCGGGAACAACGAAAAGCAACCCGTCCACGCAGTTCCTTCCTACGAGATGTGGTCTAGCCAATGAGCTTCGTCAGAGCTGATAGTTGATAGGAACAATCACCCGAAGCATGTGTCAGTGTTCGGCTCTCAAGAATACCTTCAATTATCGCCAACTTTCGTTAATTACTATTTTCTCACGGTGTTCAATTTTGCTTGTGGAAAACGCTACATGCTTTGTCATCATTTCTCGTTGAATACTATTATTTGCCGTCGCGTTTAGCAAACTGACTCGCTTTCTGGAGTAAATAAGAAGGAATTATACAACGTACAATCCAATGTAACAAAGAAAATATTGGATGACCAAATTAATATTACCAAATATTACCAAATATTAAAGCGTCACAACAACCTTTTTCGCACCGAATCCTTTCCAGGCAGTCTTTAAACCCTCCTGAATACCTTCAAGCCCCTTACTGACAACGTACGGTTCCGGGGTCGCTACATACTTCCCTTCCTGAAGGGCATCGGGCAAAAACCCTTCATATATTGCGCTTCCAACCTCGTTCTCCATTAAATCGTCACCCCAGATCATCTTCGATTCGACACCCTTGACCTTACACTTGAACCACGTCGACACGAAAAACAATATTAACGAAGAGACAAAAGAAACCATCTTGATCCCTTTGGGCGGAAGCTCGGCAGGCTGGGGAACGCTGGCTTGAGCGATAAATTTGCTTCCCGAAGACGCAGCTACGATGTCGATGCAAGGAGGCATGGAACCGTCACCGATGGCAATGGCGCCGGCACATTGCTTCCCCTTCAATGCGATGATGATATCGGGAACTACAGTTGGACTATGGTAGTCGAAGGCTTGGCTGGCGCCTAATTGGCTCATATAGGAAAAGTTCTTTGGCGAAGAGGTGGCGATGACATCGTAGCCGGCAGCGACGGCAAGCTGGACTGCATTCCTCCCCACGGCTGTCGAACCACCCCAGACGAGAAGTGTTTGGCCAGTCGAGCCTTTGGATGTCGTGGTGTTCGGGTGCCGGAGGGCAAGGTAATCCTTCATGAACAAGCCGCAAGCAGCGGTGGATAAACAGAGCGGAAGAACGCATGCATTCTCAAAGGTCATATACTCTGGAATCGGCGAGACGAGGTTCGTTCGCAATACGGCGTATTCTTGAAAGGCGCCCTCGCAGGACCGGTTGCTTCTCTTGTCCATACTGACAGCGTGGCCGACAACGCGGTCATCAGGTTGAAAACGAGTGACCCCCAGCCCTACCTGCACTACTTCGCCGGCTACGTCGTCGCCCATTATGAATGGATACTGAACCCAGGATGCAATCATCTTTCCCATGGTCTGTATCATATAATCCACCGGATTGAGGGCGACGGCGCGGACCTTGACTACGATTTCATTTTTCCCGGGTGGTGTATAAGGTGCCGATTTAATCTCTAATGGCTTATTCGGCGCTGGGATCCATGCTGCTCTGTTCGGAGGCGGCATTTGCGATGGCTGATACCGACGCTTGAAAAACAAAGTCAGAATTCGTAGCGAAGAAGCACCAGAAAACTCAAAGGGGAAGGATAACTAAGCAATACAAACGGGGGTATATTTGTGCTTTTGAAATCCGAGGCAATGGACGTAATGATAGAGTAGTTATATAGTCTCGCTGTTTAGTCTGGGTACTCAATCTGGTTAGCGCTCAATCCTCCGATCTAGCTCCAGCGGTCTAGCATCACGGATCGGCGGGTTCAAAAATCTGTCCGGTCGCGGAACCGCCATCATTGTTGCTCCGTCACACGGGCAAAAGATACTATCCCTTGTCTAACATGAATCTTCGGTTCTCAATAGATCTAGTGTCACTTGTACTAAGTCCCGCTACCAATTTTTTAGCCCGATCGGGCCAGACGCAAAAACGGCTTGGAACCGTGACCCCGGAATAATTGATTTATGGAAATGACGGTCCGTAGCATGTGAAATATGGGGATGATCAAATGCAGAAGAACGAGACGGAGTCAAGTTTTTTGATTCCGAACCACGAATTCCAGCCAATTTAAGACTAGTTCTCGCACATAAGTTCCTCACAATAGTGGAACCCATTCGTGAGAGGAAAACCTGTCAACGTGCTGAAGGGCCACCAGTAATGAAGCCTACGGAAGCATGTAATTCAGCGTGGTATATTCGCCTCTCATTTCACGTGCTAGCTCATACAGATATCTCAACATTATTCGACGAGTCCCCATCTTCTATCTTAGGAAATACAGCTGTCGGCATGGCTATCGCGAGGACCCAATATCTAATAGACATGGAAGACTGTGACAGAGTTCTAGGTGTACTGAAAACCTAGAAGAGCGTAGCTTGACGTTCGCCAACTCACCATCGCCCTAAAGCCGGCAGTAGATTGCGTGTCGGGGCACCCTGGCGAAGTCGATGCGGATGGTCTTCACGCTTGCTCTTGTCTAGTCGGAAATTCGCAGCACAGTAAAATTCAACAGTGCCTGATCTTGTTCGGTCCTCGCGCAGTGTGCAAGTATGCTCCATTCTTGCTAGATAATATGATATCTCTCTAAATTTTTCTTTCGCCCCAGTTCTCTCTACGGACAAATTTCGCCGCTTGCTACATCCGTAATGACAATTCCAAGGACCCCAACATTGACCAGGAAGAAGAAGATACTAGCAATCCACAAGCCGGGTACAAAGGTTGACTGGCCGAGGAATTCCAATTGATATCCCTGCTGCAGCCAGAAGAACTAATAAACATTAATTTTGGAACACCTTGGGGGAGACTGCAAGAGACATACTTGCCCAAGTACCCATAATACCAACGCAGTAATGCCGATGGGGCGAGAGCGAAGTAGGGTGGAGTCTGGGAGATAGAATGGGAGGAACATCATATACCAGAGGAAGTACTAAAAGAGCTTAACGAACAGAAAAGATTCAGGAGCTGGCGCACCTACCTGGCTCGTGCAAACTTTATTGAAAGTCACAAAGGCAAATGTTTGGGCGAGCATGGTGGACGGCAGATTCTTCTTCGCTAGACTGAAGGGAATCATTACAAAACTGAGGAATATTTGAGGAATGAATGCTAGGCGTTCGAGTTCAAATGACGACGAAGCTACGAAGCCTAAGGTTGGCTTGGGGGACGAGTTCAGATATAGAAGGGTGTTGTATGGTGAAAAATTGTGCCGGTGATCAATGCGGATTAAGTGGTAGAGATAGCTGTGCTCGAGGAATGGGAATCCGTACCTATAGAAGTCAATAACGGTAGAAATCATTTACGTATTAGAACTCACACGCTATACATGATTACATTCAATCCCACAAAAGTAAGCAGGCTATAGAGCGCCAAGACTACCCTCTCCCGGTTGACGAAATGAACTGCTACAGTAGCAAAAGAATCGACCGGTTGAGGTTTGGATGTCTTGTGTTTACCAATATGGTCATTATCTAGCCACCAAACAATGGATGCCGCGTAGATGAATGGGTAAATCTTGAAATGAACCGCAAATCCTAGGAGGGCGCCAGCTACTGCGATGCGCTTCGCTAAAACTGCCCACAAGAGGGCAATGATGAAAACTCCTAGTAATCCTTCAGAGCTACCACGTGTACTGATAGTCGCCACCATGGGGTTGAGAAGCCAGATGCCTGCAAATTTGAGTGCCCGTTCCTGTGGCATATTCTGGTATGATCGGAGAATATGGTACATCATCCAACCAGCAATGATGTCGCCAACAGCAAAAAGAACCTTGCCAAACGAGAACCAGAAGCCAGGCCATGTAATAGGGTATATGAACCAGGCCAGGAGCGGCGTATATCGATACGTGTCCCTAGCGTAAGGAGACCGTCCTTGAGAAATGAAGCGTGCTGCATCAGTAAAGACGAAATAATCGATGTCGGTATACTTCATAGGCGAGAGCGCATCTTGAAATAAGCCATAGATGAGGAATACCGCTCGTAGAAGTACAGCTACAGAGAACACAGCACGTGAGCTTCGAAAGAAAGATGATAGAGCCATAGGGGTTTAGTCCGAGCGCCAAACACTCGGGAAACGCGATTGAAAGGAAGGGATAAGTCGCAAACACGAAGGTTAGGTTGCGTAAATGTAACTAAGTCTATATGAAATCAGAATTAGCATGGATAAAGCCACAGCGATGCCAGCCGTGAAGAGTGCAATAGAGGGTGTGGCTTGTCGCTATTTAGGAGGAAGTCTAGCCGAGAGGAAGCTAATCCTATAGAAGGCAACCGTTCACGTGTTCTACTTTCTAGCCATTCTCGGTTGTTTGCTTGACGTTGTTCTCATAACTAGAGCCTGCCCACTAACTCATGGGTCAGAAACGAACACGCGACGGAGCTATGGCGGAGGCCAAGCAGGAGCAGCCCTCTTCTCCATACGTACCCATGTTCGAAAATTTTCGGATAGAATTGGACGAACATCATGATCGACGTGAGAGGATCATAAAAGCAAGCCGAGACATCACCGCGTCTAGTAAGAAGATGTGGGCAACTCAATTCAAGTCTGCCATATATGATGGGCTAATTCTAGTTCCAGAATATTCACATTGCAGAGGTCGCCTCTTAAGCCCTTGGCTATGTGAGACTCGCTGACATGAATCAGAATCCGGAATGTGGGTGTATCCTTGCCAGAGTTTGCCGTGAAGAATAACGCCCAGTACTGGAAAACAATCGAAACACAGTATAAAGCCGTCTCCGCCGACCTTAGAGGCATCAACGCTTACCGGTATCGGCAAATTACCTGGGGAAATCAAGAGTTCATGGAGTCACTCTGCTTCCAACATTACCTCGAAACGCAGACTCTAATCTCATATGATGAAGCCAAGATGCATATAGCCAGTATGAGTGGCGAAGCTGGCCCGGTCCTTCTCACTCCTGAGGATTACATACTTGGCATCTTTGACATGATCGGGGAGTTGATGCGTTTCTCAATCACGTCTATGGCTACAAACGGGACATTGCCCACCGGCAAGCCAAACAAGAACAAGAGATTCAAACAGGCGGTGTCTGAAGACCAGGACGAAAAGATAGATATTGACAGCCCATTAAGCGAGGATGTGGAATCAAGGAGCGTATTGGACGATCTTAGGGAACTCCGGCTCTGCCTTGAAATGCTTGATGTTCCGCGAACATCGAAGTTCTATGATGATGTCGAAAAGAAGATGGGTGTTATGCGCGAGTGCGTCGACAAGGTCGAGAAAGCGTTGTACAGTCTCACGGTTCGAGGGAAAGAGAGACCGAAAGGGTGGAATCCGGATGTCAAGGAGGGTGAGAAGGACACTGTCGAAAGTCGCTGAAAAGTTTTGTACTGCAAGTCGATGATGCGAATATGCAGAGAGATCCGAATCCAATTTTCTGCAGTAGGCCGTAATGTCACGCGGAATAGTTGCTTTTAATGACACGAGGTATGCATATAAGGAAATCTACCCTAAGATGCCTGAATTGTGAATGACGATCCATATGCTGGTGCATTTGCCAATGTGGCGGTGGATGCTGCGCCACATGAATGGGGAGAGTTGCCGATGATATCCCACCTAGGTGGTCCGAGCCAGATGACGAGGAAGCCTTCAACTTCACCTCGACACATGCACGCTTTCATAAAGATCGCACCATGGTCCGTCGCACGGTGTCGAAACCCTCGCTCGCTCATCCTTTGCAACAAGCCCTCTCGCTCACCATGTTCGCACCTTGACTCCCGGCGACACAAATGGATTGTTCTGACGCCCAACAAAGTCATAGTTGAGAACGTCCCTTCGCCGTGTACCTAGGTGGGCATCCTTAGCCCGATATATTACCACCATATCTACCCACATTCCACAACCACACCGAAAGCCTACAGGCTCGCCACCACCGTGCATAACGATGCGCCGCAACCAGTACCCGCTGCGGCCCAAGGCTGACGATGCTCGTATGCGCCAGCCCGAGCCACTAGTCCTACCGCAGCGGAAAGTCTTCAACTGTATCGTCGACGACACGGCTTTGATAGCCGGCGGCAAGCTGAGCACCCGCGATGGCATCCGCAAGTGGGTGTATCAGGGCGCCATTCGCCTATTCGTGCCACTGTACAGTAAGTCTATGCCCCGAAACCACGACTCGGCTCTAGCTCACAGCGCCTATAGCTCTTAGCCAGCTCCACCGCATCGCGCATGGGACCGAGCGGGTCAGCGCCGATGCCAAAGAAGCCCAGACGTGGCTTGACGAGGTTACGTCCAGGGACGACCCGGTCGGCGTCTACATTGAGAACCCCGATGAAGTATACAGCACTTGGGAGGAGGTAGAGAAGTTCTTGTTGCCGGAGACTCTCTTATCGATAGACGATACGGAATCTGAAGAGGAGGACTATAATGAGGATCTAGAGAATTCTTTCAATGCCTTAGACGTGTCGGACGAGACCTCGATGAGCTCCTCGCATAGCCTGGAAGATCCGCCGAAGACACCGCAGTCTCCGAAGTCTGCCTTTTCTACTGGGAGCTACAAATACCAGAATGGGACATCGTTCAACAAGAAAGCGAAGGTTCTGTCTTTAGACTCGCCAGATCGCACAGCCCGCAATAGCGTAGAATTCAACCGGCCCGAGAAGTCACCCAAGGGCTCTATTCCCCCATACCTTCGACCGTTGTTCAATCATACCCTATGGAGGATTCATAACGATAGCAAGAGCAATCCTGCTGCAGCGCTTGAGTCTTTCATCCTCCTCACAAACGATCCTACGAAGCAGCAGCTCGCTCAGAAATTCGGTATCCGAGCTAAGCGTCTAGACCAGCTCCGTGATGCTGTTGGCCGCGAGGATCGAGAATACAAAAATCGCCTAACCGTCTACAAGATGGAAACCGAAGGCGCCAAGCCCCGCGTCGTTGCCCCAAAGGCCTTCCCAGAACAACCTGCTATAGATAGGCCCAAATCCAGTCATAGCAAAGAAGAGGAGAAAGAGGATGAGATTGGATCGGACGAGGATGTTGTACTTCTAAAGCGAGCCCCGCGTGGACCACAGGCGCAGACCGCGAATAATCAGCGTGTCTTGGATCCCAATGACTTCGGACGTGCTAACCAGCACTACGGAGGTCGTGGAGGTCGTGGAGGAATTGGTGGACCCCGTGGTCGTGGTGGAACACCCCGTGGCCGAGGAGGATTTGTCCCTCGCGGAGCTTACACCCCCCCAACCCAACAATTCCGTCCACCCCCCGCACCTACTACTTCCCGTACTGACCCAAACCAGCCCATAGATCCAGATTCATTTGCTCGTCCGATGCCTCGAGCCAGCAACGTGCGCGGGACTCGAAGAAAGTTGTGGGAACCGAACTAATTGAAATCGAGAAGCGTCAACAGCGATGCTCAAAGTGCCATTTCCTCGAACTACTGCGCTCTTGCGCATGGACCCTTGAGAGCTCAACAGCGCAGCGACTAAGATCAAGCGGCTGAAAGCTGCCGGACGTTAGCTGCGATTATGGATCTACTGTAGAGGCTCCAAATCTCCAATTCAGCCAGAATTGATGACATGTATATGATCTTCTTGCTGTGGGAAGCAGGAATGCGGGACAATGTCTGGCGTGTTTTGATCCGTACTGCGCTCATGGTTTTTTTCTCCACAGATTGCTCCGGCAGAAGTGGTAATTGGTGCAAATGGCGATCTCTTATTCATGAGTCTTAATGATCATAGGTAGGCGGGTGGGATGCATAGGAGAGGTCTCAAATAGTGTCTCAGATTGCTACTTTCATTCAATTGTATCTGTTCTATGGATATATGCATATCTCAATTACGACAATGGACTTTTTCTCTGACTCTGCTCCGCCGATGCCCCTCAGACAGTGCATTGTTCCTTATAATGGGCAAATTCCAGATGCACTAGCTAGGTATAATTTCTAATTTAGCCCCTAGCGGTGATACTAATTATGTTGTAGTTGTTCTCGACCTACACCTCTCTCCGTGAAGCCGGTATTACTGCTCTTCTAGATCTCTGTGCTTGCTGGAATATCTCCTGGCTAAAATGCTTCAGAGTGCTCAATGAACACAACTACGACTAAAAACGGATTCTAACGTACAACCTTCACACCATATCGTCTAGTGTAATTCCTACGGCGATGACACCATACCATGTCTACTAGTGGATAACTAAGATAATGGAGATGGCTACTGCTAGAGCTCCTACAACAGACCCGAATCTGACTGCGGATCCGGTGAGGCAGGCGAGGCTAATGCAATGCTAGAGTGGCCACTACTAAATAAGGGGAGCCCAGCTCCTGCAATGCTTGAGTGTTGGCCATTGTGTAGTTCGCTAACTTTACTGTGTTTGGTGGATTTTGAGCGGGTTTTGTGCAGGGATTTTTGGTGGTTTTGCGAGGGTTGTGATGGAGGGTGGGGGAGCCTCCGGCATCCATATCTACCTATTTGTGTTTTCTTTTTTGGAAGCTCACCAAACATGTACCAGAGCTCCGCCTGTTCTATGACACAACATCTGTAGCGCGTGATTATTATCAGTTGTGTTATTGTATCGTCAGTTGAGGGAATCCAGAAGACTTCATGCTAATTCAATAAAGTTGATACACTGAGGAGAAAGGCTGAGGTTGAACAATAGGGGCAAGCTCAATGGGCACGGCTGCTGCAGATGTTAGGAGTTCCAGAAGATACCATGAGACATACTGGCTTTAAAACTAGTTGTAGAATGCAGCACAAAGGCATAATAGGAGCAGGTCGCCATCTTAGTGAGAATTGAAAGAGAGGGCGCAGCCACAGCATGCCTGACTAATATCAACGTCCGAAGTGGTCGTTTTCTTCTGAGGTACAAAATAGTGTTTAATTCTAGAGACCAGAGTAGATTCTCTGGCTTTATATCGGCGCGTTATCAATTTTTACCATTGTAGTTGCAACCTTCCATTATTATAACCTTCCGTCTCCCCGTCTAGACTAACCCGTCCTTCAACCTGCCTGGCCATATGCCGTTTAGGCTCATCTCTCCCGAGATTTGGAGGAAATTACATTTATACGATTTACGTAGACGAATTAATTTAGCTTTGAAACGGAGGACCACCAGATTGAAGTGATAGTAGCTCGTAGGGACCGGGTGGCGTTTGTTGCAGTGGAGGCATACACGTGATGATAAACATGCTAAAATTTTGCCGTGACAACGCTCTCTTCATCTATTGGATTAGGGAAGCCGTGATAAATGGTAGGCAGGCTCTCGAGAAGGGCGTTCCGAAATCATGCTATTGTGAAAACATAAAAAGTCATCTACTCCTCCAGGGCCGCAGCCTCCTAGTAGTAGGACCACAACTCCTTGAGTTCCAATAGACAGTCAAATGCATGTTAACTTCTGATTGGACTACGAGCTTCCATATAACACATTTTACAATAGGGAATGTGCATCATTCGCCGTTCAAGGTAGCCGAGAAGTCTATGGGCGGACACCTCCTATAGAGTGCATCCCTTCCGGCAGCATATGACATAATCAGTCCGCTATGGCCCGTCAAGGATCCCTATGGCGCCAGAATTGTTGTGCAACTTTGAGTTGGTGCGTATTTAGCAGTTTTCACGATATGATTACTTGTCCAACGGGATATCTTTTCATAGTATGTCCTATAGAACGCAAATGCTGCTCGAATCCGTTTTTACCTATTTTCCTTTTCGTGTACCTATGCATTTTTGCGCGTAGGCGACAACTAATGTGGTAGAACCTTAATGCCATGGCTCCTGGAGTCCTGGCAAAACATTGACCACGCAGACTCCTGGTATTGTTGAACTCGTATCTTTCTCTCCCTACCCACACCACTACGCCGGGAGCCGTGTTGAATACCAATACAGCATCCCGATGACAACCACATGTCTCCAAGTATTCACCTCTTAATATTCTTTTCTCTCCGCACTAAATGATGGCCCGGAGGAACCCCATCCTAAGCTACAACGCCCCGATGACGACCCAAAGAAGGATAGGGGTCTCCGAAGGACGTCAGCGAATGTGAGGAGCCCTCGGCCCTTGATAAATTCATCACGAACTTGCTTTAGATCGCCCCATTACTACGGAAAGCTTCCGGCTGGAGACTGCGGGGCGTGCCGTCTCTGTTTCTGACCAGCGCGGCGCTCAGCCTTCGGGACCACAGACTGCTGATAGCAAAAAAGAGGTCTACAACGCATAGCAGCTTTCAGAGATAGAACATACAAGCTCTAGAGGCCTATCGCATCTCCAGTATGTACTGTTCAGCAGTCCTGTTACCGTGTGCTTTGCCGATCCAATTCTCTCCCTCCTTCCATTCCCCTCCCCTTCCCCGCTACCGAGGTCCGATAGCATTAGGCGGTCATCTATGACAGCGGTAAGGAAATCGTTCATTGCCATCGTGCAATAGTTTCGGCAGCCTAGCATTGCTCAATGGACGCACGGTATGCCATTCGGATAAACAAGCTGCTTGGAATGCGGCCCTTGTCATCGGCGGATGCGTCTCCAGGCTCAGGCGCACAATGCATTTCTTGAAGGCATTTGAATACTTTCGAAACTCCCCATAGAACTTAAATTATAT
Organism: Lojkania enalia; assembly: GCA_010094045.1. Lineage (NCBI taxonomy): Eukaryota > Fungi > Ascomycota > Dothideomycetes > Pleosporales > Lojkania > Lojkania enalia. Next base: position 89,066 of record ML986767.1, read on the forward strand.
GGGAAGCCACTTCTCAGTCTAGGAAACTGAAAGAACCCCCGGTATGCTGCACGGGTTGATTAGGATGGCTAAGCAGCTCTGCCTACTCCTCAACATCCTGATATTAGAAATTATAATACTTTATGTGCCGGGGACAATCCACTCTTATATTACGCCGGCACTCTGCGGTTTGACGGCCTCCAATTTCGACCGACAAACGCACCTAGTCCCTTTGAGAAATAGAGACCGACCAGGTGGAAGTGGGGATGTAGAACGAGGAAAAGAATTGCGGGAACCAATTGTGGAGGATAATCAATAGAACTATTGAAGCAGAAAAGAAGGGTGAAAAGCAGTCTGGAAGATATTTTGACCAAGGTTGAAGGTGGCAATAACTTTACAAATCATCGAATATAGAGTCGCTATGGGAAAGCTCCTTCGAAAGGGACTCGAACAATACGAAAGGATCGAATCAATCAAAAGAATAATTTAATGGATATTACGGACATATGAGACATTCTGGAAAAGAGAAAGTGTCGGAAAAGGTTGCGCGTGTCCGAGGCTAGAAAGGAACAGCCTCTAGGAATCGACTGACCGATAGACGGTCACCGTTTGGATTGGGCCCTGCATTCGATGCCCATTCGCAGTTAACAGTGTCGAGAATAGTAACCAAGAGCGTACAAGAAATTAAGTCTGTGACCAGACCCAGTATGGACGCAGCGCATAGCCATCCATCGGAGTTCTGTCCTGCACAAGGTCCCGACGTCGTGGACGCGAAGGCTAGTGGATGGGTCCAATCATATTGAAGGAGCGAGAAGACTATGCGTTCCCATATAATACCGTATCAAACCAGAGGCCGAGATTGACGCTGCCAAAACGGACGAGGGTAAGCTATTGAGCCCCCTCTCCCACGACTCGACTCGGGCCACGATCGAGTCTAGTAATTTTGCCCCTTCATATTATCGTCCGCCTATTTAATGACGTTCTCAATCATCCAATTATTCTTCCGTTCGTCCTACTTGTGAGGTACACCCAAAAGGGGAATCCAGTCATGATGATCCCCCAGAACGACCTTGTCCCAGGACACCTAGACGAAGCGTCTCAACCAACGATCCTAGGCTCCCATTACTTTGATAGCATAAGGTCACAGGATAGGGGTTTGGAAGTAATACTAGGTCCTAAATTGATGGAAGTAGGGCGGGCTTCACCAAATAAATTGGAATAAAGACAGGCACACAACCTGGCCGCCGTCCTACATAGATACCGGCTATGGAGACGCGGCAACTCAGAGTAGCCGATTAAAAGTCTAGACTCGTAATCTCTCCTGCCTTAAAATTGTGTGGAGACCCGGAAACGTCCCGGGTTACGACTGGTCAACATTGGGCCTCTGTTGGGATTCGAATAGCTAGTCATGCGGAAAACTGGGATCAAGAATGATGTGGAGTATCGCCAATAACCCTCGCGAAAGCGACTCTAATGGCTGAAATCTCTGACAACGTATTAATCGGTTAGCCTAGGATAGCTATCCACTTATATTCTGGACGGTTCGCTTATAACCGATGCGCCAGAATCCTAGAAGGTGAATACATGCGAGCATCGATTCCTATTTATCCTAGCCCGCCGGTTGCGTCATGGTTGAACTCATGCTTCCACAGTCCTTATTCCTAGACGAGTCAAACGTTGACTAGTCGATCAAGATGGCAAAATTTGTCGGAATGCAGGCCGGGATCAAAGTCAGACAATAAATCCAAATGATGCGGTACAGAATTCCCGCATGTCGTACCATTCTTGTTCTAATGGACTTCGCCGACGTGGTCAATTGGCGTGATAACTTTTCTATAGTAGCCCATTAGGGGACGCACACGACATGATGGATCGATAGTTGAGGATTCGGTTATATGCCGTTAATGAGAACAAAATTTCAGGGTGAAATCCAAATTGCGTGGAAACAGACTCGTCCGGATGTTTATGAGTGTTAGACCTCGCTATCCGAATGAGAAGGCGAACATCCCGGATAGAATGGAAAGGTCTATCTAAAGACAACTAAACACCCAACTCAGAGCCTCTTGAGGTTAGCGAAGATGCAAAGATATCATCCTAAGAGCTAAACAACTCACAGAACCTCCTTCTACATGTAGCCTTTAAGAGTAGACCTGGCATACGGTAATCGTACCATTGGAATATCCAAGCTTCATAAGGGCGTCTGGAATACTAAACCATCTGATCCAAAAAAAAAAAAAAAAAGCAATTTCTCCCATCCAAGATGGATAGCCAGCGGAATCACCGTTGTCATTCAACTATAATATATTAGTCCAATTTGGCAAGAAATTTGTCGGACGGAAGAAATATCGACATACACAGAGTTCGACTTTGGCACGTCCGCGTAAAAATTAACGCTGTACTAAACAAAGAAATTAAAGAATGCCGATCCGTGAAAGATTCGGTCGACCTCTGATAGGTATGGAATGACTCTCTACGAAAGCGGAAAAAGGAACAGGTAATCTGTAAGGAATTTGAACTTAACAGCTCAGCGGACTAAACCTCCTGCAATAGCCCCTTGGAATGTGAAGTTGAGGACCTCTCTAGTCAACATAGATTTGGTGACATCTCGAAGGACAAAACGACAATCGTCGATCTCTGGACCTGGGGTTTGGATGCATCTCGCCGCAAATTTTGAAGGTTGATGATTCAGGTCCTGGTGATAGGTCGAAGACAGACAAGATAAAATTATCACATCCGAATCGGCCGCAGCCTTCCGATGTCATTTGCACTACTCAATATAGCATGATGCTGCCCGACCTCTATCGATCATGACCACCATCCTTACCGGTTCTACTACTCTAGGTTCTTCGGGACAATTCAGCAATTGTGAGTTGGTCGGCAGATGAATTAGATCTTTTTTGCTTCCACCGAACGGTTTTGGCCATGACAGGTTGGGGTGGTGGATCTGCAGAGTTATTTCGACAGGCAGAACCGTTTACCCTCTATTCGCTAAGATACGCTCATATCGGCCGCATCAGCTCGTACAGTGGCGACGCTCGTAGAATCCAATCGTCTCATGATGCAGAGGTAGCCATGTTGCATAATATGGACCCAGCGAAAAATAGAGTTTCCCAAGACGTCTTAGGATACGTCTGACGGCATTATTCAGCTCTCATGGTTGATGTTATCTTGCTTACACTCAATAAATCCTACTCTTGCTAAACATCATCCGAGACATGCAAACGGAGATTGAAACTCAGTAGACTAACATTCGCCAGTAAATCATGATGCGCCCCATTGCTTCTTCACTCTTTATTCTGGGGGTTGGCATTCATTCCGTTATGACCCGGGTCCAGAATATGGGATGGGAAGTTCACTCGGTTCGGGAATTCTCGAAGTTGATACTCGCACACGTATGAGGAAACATCGGCCGTTGAAACGATCATGGCAGTCTCATCTAGGATGAAGTTGGCATCACGCATCTCTAACTATTAAGGAACCCACGTCCGCAACCAACGGCCGCCAGAAGAGATGGGCTGTTGCCGACAATTGAGGCCGAAGCGAGTATATGCCTCCGAAATAGCACATTTCATCATCGTTCACGGTCGCAGTTGTCGTGCACATACCTCACGTGTAGTGCAAGGGCCCCTTGCCTGCTCAATGGATTCAATCCCGAATGCAAATGCAATTGGCTCTTGACTTAGATACCCCTGCCTAGTATGTGCCTAAGATCAGTACAGCTCCAGAGTCTGATTCAGGACTAGCTTCCTTAGATGTAGTGCGACAGCTCGTGAGTGACAAGAATCTTCGAGCTGCCGCAGGTTACATTTTTGGGCTTCAACCAGACGGAGAGGCCCACCTGGGAGACGTGCGATTCTCTAGCTCTCGGACCCCCGCCGAATCTCCTTACCATAGCTATGCAGGCTTTCTCGGGAGCGGATCTTGTGCACTTATACCCTAAGCATCCATCCTAGAGTTATATCGCATGGTGGCGGACTGGGTGCCACGCCGACAGAGATGGTCACGGCTGTATGGGTCGTCGGAGGGGTTCATCCGCACAAGGAAATGGCGAGTGAGGCCCCATAAATCATTATGATGATATGAGTGATTGCCCGAATAGCTTCATGGGTATTTTGGTACCCTTGTAGTTGTTCTGCACCTCCTGATGGTCGTGTTAAGACGCCGGGGAATGTTATCGACCGCCATCCCCGTGGATTGAGAAATCCCAAGAGCATTGCTAGGGCGGGAGCGCCATCTAGGGACCAAATGAATCCTCTGTCTGGTTACTCCATCGGTTCTGAGTATTCTCCTCACTAGCGTTGTTGTGGTTGTCCGGGGAGGGTCTATGGAGTGAACGTAGTCTGCAAAGCTCCACCCGAGCGATTATGGCTCGGCAAAAGATTGAGAACCGTTGCTCCCCTTGTCACAGTCAAAACAGCACACAGGAGCCTAGGGAAGACATACAAGAGGATAGGATGACCCTTCCATAGCTTCTTCTTCAGCACCGATGCCATCCTAGGACACCGGGATGAAAAATTTGTGCCCAAGGCGGAGAACATAAAAAAATAGAACTCGCTAAGAGAAAAAAACACTGCCCGTCACTAGCAGGGCAAACAGCGGCTGTAGTAAGTTGGCAGGAATTTCAGATGCCAATCTTACAGCGTCCAATGGGCTGCAGATTCAGGTGCCAAACGAAGAACGAAACAAGAGGACAGAGAGGATGGAGAAGGGACAATCTGCCCCTTGCACATATTTGGCCGCACAACACAGCTTTCTAAATGAGAGTGCAGAGAGAAGCAAGGATATAAATATTGCAAACAAGTCTATAATCAAAAAATAGCGAAATTCGAAATATTTGGCTGCCTACTCTGTAGGGAACGAAATCGGTCAAAATCCTACGTTTATGCTCGAACACTGCCAAATATTGTCATAATTCATTTCTCGACTGACTTAAAACAGTATATTTGACACTATTATCCAGATCATAGCATGACAAGGCATGTTAATAGTTGGATGATGGTTGTGAAGCGCTTATTAGGGATCACAACACTCCAACACGCTTGTCAGAAGAGTTATGGCTCATGTTGGACAAGGAGCATTGATTCCGGCGCGGCCCGTTTACCTATCCGTCACAATTTCCGTCATGCTCAAGTTGATGAAGGCCCGTGGATGATTCTCTTGTATTCAGGGTGAAGCTGCCACATGAACGTATTTAACGTCCATACATTTCAAAGAGCCGCATTTACTACTAGGCGCATCTAGTCCTACCTAGGTCGTCCATCAAAGGTATTCTCTTGTGAATTTGATATGTTTTCAAGCCTTTGTGATTGGAGAGGCTGGATTAAGAGAAAAGTTTTATTGAAAAAGTATATTGGCATCTGATTAAATTTGCATCGCAAGACAGTAGCCATCATCGCAGAAAAACACAGCTTCCACAAGCGAACAAACTCATCATTACATAACTCAAAGACATGTAGAATCATTTCTCCTATCACAATCCATATAGCAGAATTCTCAGCCCTTTATAATAGCGCTAGTATTTATATCCTCCTGCACCACGTCCTTGTCCACTCCATTCATCTTCTCCCACATGGCCCTATGCCCCTTGGTACTCCCCTCCAATCCTGCACCTCGCGTAGGGTCATCCCCAGGAATTCTCATCTCAAACACTTCTCTCACAGCCGTATATTCAAAATAACCACACCTTGCAATCGGCACCGTCTTCTTAATATCTATCCTCCCATTTGTCAAGACATTTTCATCGATATGGATTCCGATGACGCGGCCAATGACGACGTCCACAGCGCCCATGGGCGGGTTGCCGGGTAAGCGTAAAGTGGTGTAGTGCGTGCACTCGAATTTTATCGGACTGCGTTTTACCATCGGAACTGCCATTTTCTCTTTCCCGCTGATATGCACGAAATTGAGCGTTGCATCTTCCTTGCCCAGCCCCGCATGCTCGAATTCATCGATATCGCTTGCAACGCCTTCAGATGTGGCATTCACGTACTCGCGGAGGTCGTAGGTTGCTAGGTTCCAGCAGAAGACGCCTGTCGCTTCAGCGTTTTTGACAGTATCCTTTTGAGAGGAGGTGGGTGTTTGGTTTGCGGAGAACATGACAAATGGGGGGTCGAAGGTCAAGTTGTTGAATTGTGAGTATGGGGCTAGGTTGGCTTGGCCGGTTGGAGAGAGTGTTGATATCCATCCTATAGGCCGGGGAATGACGCAGGCCTATCCTTTTCCTTTAGTGTAAGATTCCTAGATTATCAGAGGGAAAAGCATTGATTTCGAATATAGTTCATGTATACAGCACTTTCTAATAGAGGGATGTATCCGCTGATTATTTATTGACTAAACAGGAAAGAGATGAGCTACGAGCAAGGTCTCTTGAACCAGCAATTCAATGGTACAAGTGAATAAACTCATATAGTATATATCAGTAAGACATACCTTGAACGGGTCATTTGGCAACCCATGCTCTGTTTTCCCAGGCTCGTAGAACATTTTCCTGAATTACTTAGACTTCCTTCTGTCTTGACGTCTAGTTTTCGATCTAGAAATAAATCTACTGAATCTGAATATAGAATGTCTCTATCGGAAGTAGAGTCTATGCGGCTGAATAGTTTCATAGCCGAAAATGTATTTCATGTTCGTGTTTATACCGTGCTCCAACTTCGGTTCTCCGCTCTCTCCTTGTGCGGGGAAAATGGACTAATGTCCGCCTGTTTGAACGACAGCTCGGCACTTTATCAAAGCGGTTCCGTTCCGGTATTCGGCCTCGAGCAGCAACAATCTGCAAGCTAGTCCCGTAAAGGGAGTCGGTACGACTTTCGTATATTTGGTTTCGGTCGCAGAATCTACCTACTGGCAAACGCCCTCACATTTATTTAACAACACGCAAGCGTCAGTCCCTCTGCGAACAGTTGTGCAATTCTTCGTTTGAAAGTAGAGGAAATGGCAGACTCGACAAAAACGGTCCTAATCACAGGCGCATCATCAGGCCTAGGCCTTGCATTCCTCCGACACTACGCTTCACAGTCTTCTACGCAGATCATAGCGCTAGACATCACCCCCCTCCCCCCATCAGCATCCTCCCGCCCAAACATCGACTTCCACAAAATAGATATAACATCTCCCTCGCTATCATGCCTGCCATTCCTACTTTCTACCTCCCAACCCCCTACCATCAACCTGCTTATTCACTCCGCCGGCATACGCGGCCTCGTCCCCTCTATTGTGTCTGCGAAACACGGCGATGTCACCGCGGCGGAAACGCTACAGGTCATGGACCACGAGACTATGCTACGCACCTTCGAGATTAATACGTGGGGCACGTTCAACGTGGTTCGAACATTTCTGCCCTGCTTGAAGTCCGCTTCAACGCAATCCCGGCCCGCGAAGGTGATCATCATGTCGTCGCGCATGGGCTCGATATCGAGTAATGGGATGGGAGGGGCCTATGCGTATAGGGCGAGCAAAGCGGGGTTGAATGCTATAGTGAAAAGTCTCAGTGTTGATGTACCCGAGGTGGCTTTTTGTTTGTTGCATCCAGGGCGGGTGGAGACCGGGTTGGTGAGGTGGAAAGAGGAGGGCGCGATCAGTGTTGAAGAAAGCTTGCAGGATTGCTTGAAAGTTATTGATGGGGTGGAGAAGAGGGAAATGATGTTCGTTGATCGTTTTGGGGAGGAGATTGGATGGTAAGGAATGGGCTGTAAAGTGATGGAGTGACCAAAAGGGATGTGTGGTAGAACTTGATCATGGCCACATGCTAGAAGCTAAGTGGGGGGAGTTTGATGGAATAGATGCATGTATGAGTAGATTGTAGACTGAAGCCGGGTTGTCCACCAACGCCAACTGGC